>BQNB010031269.1:8068-20307 GCA_026074375.1 Tanacetum coccineum
CCCAAGTAGACTAAACTAAGTATCATAGTATGATTGGGGGACTCATGTATCTAACTGCTAGTCGACTAGATATTGCCTTTACGACATTTGTATGTGCGCGTTATTAGGCACGTCCGACTGATAAACACCTCAAAGAGGTCAAAAGGATCTTTTGATATCTTAGACAAACCATTAACATGGGTGTATGGTACTCGAAGGATTCTGGGTTTCAGTTAATTGCCTATGCAGATGCAAACCATGCAGGGTGTAATGATGATTGCAAAAGCACATCCAGAGGCATTCAATTTTTGAGAGATAAGCTAGTCAGCTGGTAGTCCAAAAAGAAAGATTGTACAACTATGTCATATGCGAAAGCTGAGTACCTATCCTTGTCTACATGCTAGGCTCAAGTCATCTGGATGAGAACACAACTACTGGACTATGGATTTCGTTTCAACAAGATTTTGATATACTGTGATTCAAAAAGTGCAATTGTCATATCTTGCAATCCGATACAACATTCAAGAACAAAGCACATTAACATCCGTTATCATTTTATCATGGAGCATGTTGAGAAAGGTACAATTGAATTAGCTTGTTGATCTATTTACATCCGTTATCATTTTATACTTTGTCGGGACGGAATATTAGCTTGCTGGTCTATTTACAAAATCCCTTCCAAAAGAAAGATTTGAGCTTTTAGTTCACAAGATTGGTATGCGATGTATGACTCCACTTCAGTTGAAACGTCTCGAAAAGTTGTCTTCTTGAAACTAAGATCATACATCAAAAACATTTGTAAATACATTTCAAAAACAAAATACAAAATTCAAAAAATTCAAAAAGATTTTTAAAAAATTTAAAAATATATTTTTTAATTTAAGGATTCAAACACATATCTTATATGTTCAAAACAGTCTCATGATACTTCATTTCTCAAAAAAGTGGTTCTTTAAATGCAAATTCTTGTATCTTGAACTGAGGGGGAGTAAATCATTCTAAAATGATCTTTCACTATTAAAATATATGTTTTGTATTCAAAATCCATTCAAAAATAAAAGATTTCTTCATAAATCATTAATTTTTGAAATTTTCAAGTGTGCAAATTGCAAGAACTAACAATCTCTAAAATAAGTTCTTTAATTAGAGATTTATTCGAGAGGGAGTTATGAAATTGTTGAATTTTCAAAATCTTCTCAAACAGAATGTCCAAAACTGCAAAATTAACTATCGCTCGATAATTTCTTTAATTAGATATCTTATTGAGGGGGAGTTATAACATTTTTCAGGACAAATCATCATCATAAAATAAAATTGTGTGCTCAAAAGCAAAAATAACTTCATTTCAAACAAATTTTATAAAAAGGAGATTTCAAAAGTGAATAATTGTTCGAGGGGGAGTTATGAAATTTTTTCAGTAAAAATATAAACTTAACTAGAGAAATTGAATCAAAGGGTTATTTTTGTAAAGGTGGTCTAACTCCAAGGGGGAGTTATGAAAATTCTGAATAAATAAAGAATACAAAAGTTAAGTTTTTAATGTTAGAGGTAGAAAATGGCAAAATAACTTTTGTATGGGTAGTATTTATGTATGAAAGGAACTCAAGGGACTAAAAATGACAAAGTTCAAAAGTAGGTTTCGTAGGGTTTAAAGAGCTTACGTATGAAAACTTGAGGGACTAAAACTGTCAAAGTGTCAAAGTCATTTTCAGAGATATAAATACACGGTTACGTAAGAAATCTAATTACTTTCGTAAAATCAAGGTTTTATATATTCTCTGTCATTTGAGCTTTCGTATCAAATATTTTTCGATCCAAATCATTTAGACGATCTCTTGTGCTAGAAAACGTAAGAATCGAGTCCTATTTGTAACCTTTGTTCTTTTAATTGCGTGTTTTAATTGAATGAATAGGTTTCGGTGAGATCTAGGGTTTCGTAAATTTGAAAAGCCTGTAAATATGAAATTGATTGAGGAAAAATGATCGTGTGAATTTAGTAATTGGATTGGAATTGATTGATTATTGGAAAGATCATTTTATGGACTGAAATCGTTGGTTTCGTAACTAAGATAGGTTTCGTAATCATGAGAAAATGATTTTTGGACTTTAAAAAGGCTTAAATATTGAAAAAATGATAATTAAGCTGTTCAAATGAGTTGAATCATTCAGTTTGTCATTTTTTATGAAAATCATGTTTACAAAAGTCATTTTTCTCTGGTTTCGGTTTTGTAAATAGTAATGGGCCAATAGGTTTCGTAAAATGATATTTTGGGCCTAAGATGGGTTTCGTAAGGTATAATGGGCTGAAAACTTTGGGTTTAGTAAAAGGATAATTTAATTGGATAAAAGTTTTCTCAGAAACTCAAATGATAAATTTTGTTTCCAAATTATATTTTATATTGATAAATGGAATAAATGGTGAAGATTGTGTCCGGTTACGACAGTTTCCTGAATTTAACAGGATGAGGATTGAGCAATCTACTGACCATCTAGATATCATATATAAGATTATGTTTTGTTTAACAAAAAAATTCAGTCAAAGTGATCAATGATTTCAAAATAAGAGAAGGAACATAATATGGAAATGCAAAAGTGAACTCCAACAGTCTGTGATCATAAAGTTTCTCATGTTTCATAAAATTGAAGTTTAAATTTTTTGAAAAGATTGTTTCAAAAATCGTTCAAAATGTGATTTGTAACTATCTATTGAACATAATTGGGTAAATGGTCTAAGTCATGTCCGGTTTAGGCCGTTTTCTGCAATGAATAGAATGAGGAGTGAGTGGCTTAGTGACCATCCAATTATTGTTTCATTAGATTGGTTATTTAAATTATTGTTTTCAAGACATCTTTGAAAAACTTGTGTGTTGGAAAATTATCTCAATTTCCAGTCAAAAAGGCTATATCTTTGCGTCAAGTAAATAGTACTCTTTTACAAAAGTTTTTGAGAATATGAAGTTATGCTCTTGGATTTCTTAAATACCAATGGTTGTCACAAATTGAATATTTGCCAATTTGGTCTTTTCTAAATCAAAGCATTTCTTCATTATTCTTTAAAAGAGTATCATTTCACAAAAGCTTTTTGGTGAGGAAAATCAAATAGAAAGAGAGATAAAATCCATAAGCGAAAAAGAAAATCAGTGTATGCTCGAAAAAGAATTGCAAGAGCATACAAAATGAGTTTAAAAGAATAATTCAAATAAAGCGTATGGCATGTGCCTGGAAAAGCAAGAATTGGCACATGAGAAAGAAAATGATCAGAATATGCTCAAAAAGAAATGCCAGAGCATATAAAACAGACAGAGTGGAAAGAGACAAAAATGTTATATATGTGAAAATTTCAAACTATATCTCATTTCACTAATCATTTCATGTCATCATACAGTATTCCACATGGCTCAACATGTGATTTCAGCATCTCAACTTGTTCCACAATACAAACCAATCAGGAGATGCAACAATTATGCGGTGTTGCAGAGTATTCCTTGCTCTCCTGAATGCAAGATAGTTGGGCTAATATTACTTGATCATTGTCTCAATTATGCATTAACTGAAACTGTCGATGTCCCTGCTGTGTGCCTACAACAATTCTAGAGGACGGTAAGCAAGGTACCAGATACTGAGGATACAATCAAATTCTTATTGGATACTGAGCAATTCATATATATTGTGGATATGTTCCGAGACACTCTCCAATTACCAGTGGAAACTCCTAAGAATCTATTTGTCGCACCAGCCAACATCCATAATATTGAAGCATTTATGAACATTGTTGGTTATCAAGATGTTGTCAACAAAGTGAGTGATTTCTTTAGTAAGAATTTGGCTCAACCATGGCAGACTATGTTCAAAGTATTCAACCGCTGCTTAACAACAAGAACATCTGGCTATGATCAGACCAAGATAGACATTCTTCAGCTGTTTCATGCTGTAATCAACCAAACACGTGTTGATTATGCTGCTCTTTTTTGGTGGGATTTTATAAATAATGTGTTTTAGAAAAAGGAAGCTATTTAGTATCCTCGATTCACCAAATTGATTATTGCTGATCTGATGAAGAAATTCCCCAACATTCCTAAGAGGATTGAAGAGGACTATCATTATATCAAGGATGATGTTCCATTGGTTAGTATGTATACAACGAGGAATGTCTTAGTTTGAGGGATGCTGATTCTGGATGCTTTCTTAACAGCAGAGATTCGGGAGACTAATGACTTTAAGGAGTATGAGATGGTGTTCCTGAAGGTATTTGTTCCAATGAATCAACCGCAACCGGTTTTTTCTACCTAAGGAACGAATAGGAATACACCTAGAGCTCATAGGTCGCCTACTTCTAGAGATAAAGAAGAGGAAGCAAACTGCTAGAGAATCTAATTCACCAAGAAGAATTATCAAGAAGAAGACACAACCAACACCTTTAATTCCACCTCTTGGAGATGATAGAGAAAGAGATGCAATTGCTGAAGCAACTCTTCTAAGTCTAGCTCTTCACAAAACTGCTTTGATTGCTGAGGCTTAAGAAAATATAGCTAAAGTTCAAGAAAAACTAGATGAGGAGGAGATTGATAATATTGTTGAAGGAAATAGAGATGAAGAATCATATGCAAGTGGATTTTCTGATTCTATACTAAATGATGAAGGTGCTGATGTTGATGATACCAGAAGTAAGATAGAGCCCGGGAGTTAAAAGGAAAATCCGGAATGTGTGTCTGATGATGATGAAACTGAGAAAGAAAAAGAAGTTGAACAAGATATGAAAGGAAAGGAAACTGAAGAAATTAAGAAAGAACAAAATATTGTTGAAAAGGAAGTTAAGAATGAAACAAATGTTGAAACTGAGAGGTTGCTAATGTGTCAGGTAGCCAAGAGATTAGGAATGAGCAGAAGCAGACACCAATTCCTTCACCCATTAGATCCCCTAGGAATGCTTCTTTTTTAGAAAAAACAGTTTCAGAGGACTTGACTGATAATATATCACCCACAACTGCTACAACATCCATGACTTCCTTCACAACAAAATACAAGAAAAGATATTTTACTGTTAAAACAAGAAATCTACCAGGAAGTATTGTTGGCATGGGCAGGCGAAGAAACCAAATTTGTTCTCATATCAAGAACAAATTTATCACTCGAGAGTTCTTCGCGGAAAAGATTCAGGAAGTTCTAAAACACAATGACACGATTGTTCCTGAGCTGACAGTTGCAAAAACAAATGAAATGATTAAAAAGGAGATGCCTTATTTGGTAAAGCTTACAGTTGACAAGGATCGAGAATTCTTTCCTGTTGACATATCGGGTATGGTATCCAAAGAATTTGCTGCTCATGAACCAAAGTTGATTGAAGAACTATTTCGTAAGTACATACAGAATACAACTCTCAATCTTTATCCCCAAACAAGCCCTTCAACTGCTACAACATCATCTGTTGATCTTCAACAACAACTGTATCTGAATATGAAGGCAAAACCTCAAGATCAAGCAGCTGATCTAGAAATATGGGAAATTTTGAAAGCCAAGTTTGAAAAGCCATAATTTTTTTGCATATCACGATGACCAGCATTACGATGCTGATCCTCCTAAAGGGGGAGAAACATGGCGAAAAGATATTTTGGAAAACAAATAAATGCAAAGGAATCTTTTGTGAATGGAAGACCAATTCTACCGACGATGAAGTGTCTGTAATAATCAACCCTTAAGGGGAGATTGTTAGGAACGATAAAAGTGTTAATTATTATTATGAATTGGCCTTAGTTTAGTTTATAGTTTTATTAGTAGTTATGATGTAATAAAGTCTATCTTGGTCAAAGTTAAGTAAAGTTGACCAAGGTTTGACTAAGTTTAGGAATAGGAATAGGATAAGTAATTTAAGTTTAAATACTAACTTGAAGGAGTATTTTATACTAGTATTGTAGTATGTAACTTCATATTCTCCCTCCCATTTCTATCTTCCCTTTAAATGAAAATTTAAAAATTGGATAAAAATACTCTCTAGCTCCGTTCCTTTATTCTTGTATAGCGTTCGATGAGTATACTTAGCAAACATTGCATTCTACAAAAAGACGTGTATAAAAACGTAGATAAGAAGATAGATTAAAATGTATATAAAAACCCCAACCACATAATAGAGACCTTAAACCGACTAAAATAAGTAAATGGTAAGAGAAGAAACTAAAAACCCCAAACCACCATGTTTTATCACCACACCACCCAATCAACGTATCCCAATCCAAATGATTGCAATGAATAGATAAACAACAAAGGCAAGGAGATCAAAGGATAGACATAGGTTTTCAGAAAAAAACATTGGTATCAATCGTTTAACAACCACTATGGCCGGAGAAGGTGAGAGAGAGAATACCAATGCTGTGGAAAAAGGAAGATAACCCGTCTATGCAAATCAAACTGCATATTTGAACCAAGAAGACTTAGACGATAATTGGATTAAGGTTTTTAGGAATCGTAAGGGATCCAAGAAGCAGGACCAAGATGTAGGGGGTAATGTGTTCGCAACCAAGAACGGAGGTAAAACAAGGTTAACAGATTTTGAAAAAGTTATGAATGAGAAGGTTCAATCTTTCTTCATCACCAACTTCCCTAATTCATGGGATCCAGGTGCGTTATGGAAAATGTTTAGTCATTATAGGAGGGTTGTAGATGTTTATATTGCCTTTAAAAGAACAAAGAATGGCATAAGATTCGGTTTTGTGAGGTTTAAAATATTGATGATATCATGGCGTTTGAAAGAAGACTCAAAGGTATATTGATTGGTGATTCAAGGTTAGTGATTAATAGGGCTAAATTCAACAAACTTGGAGGTGTAGGTGTCTTCGTATCTGATTCCCCCCCCCATGAACCTAGGTGTTAAACACTTGCCTAGACGGGAGAAGAATAGATTTATTCACTCCTTCAAGGATACTGTAGTTGGAACCTCACTAAGACCCCAACCATCTACTCTAAATGTTCGTGTAGAGGAAGGTGGGTATCTTAGAAGGAGGCTTGAAAAGTGTTGGGTTCGGAAGGCAAAAAATTTCAAGTCCTTCAAAATGCATAGGACATTATGAAAAACAATGGGCTGGTTGATTGCAATGTTACATACATTGGAGGTCTTTCATTACTATTTGAGTGGAAATCTAAAGATTTGGCTCGTGGGAGCTTAGAGTCAAACAAAATTTGGTTAATGCAGTGGTTTGATGACCTTCAACTTTGGGATGAGAAATGTAATCTATATGGTAGACTGATTTGGCTAAATTTAGAGGGTCTGCCTGTCCTCGCTAGAAACAATAGGGTAGTCAAGTCTGTGGCTGGAGATAGGACGTTTGGATTTTGATTCCAGAATCATCTTACCTGTAAAGGTCCTAATTCTAACTTCCAAGATGAGTGAAATTAACCAATCGGTGATGGTCACCTTAAATGACAAGTCATATTTTGTGAAGGTTTTAGAAGAGCAGATCCAGGCTTCTATTCTTCTTCCACCTCAGTCACCAAATGATCCCAATCATGATGATCATCCTTCATAATTTGAGGAGGAATTCATGGGACCTTTAGTAGCAGATGGTGGAGGTGAAGGGTTAAAACACCAGAATGACAAAGCCTAGGATTATGAAAAGGTCTCCTCGTTTATGTCCCCTACGAAATCTTCTAGGCTTACGGATGAAGTAAATTTCGAGAATGATTGTAATAATGATAAATTGGGTTTTAGCTCACGGCATGAGAAAGATATTGACAGTCTTATAAACCCTTCTCCTCTTAGTTCAAATAGGCTTCCCCTTCCTCCACCTTATGAGCTATATCTGGCTGATTCTTCACCAATTATGTACCTAGTGAAACCTACTCCAGATGATGTTTATCATAATCCCAACTCTTTTGATATTCACGACCTCAACATTCCTCATATGGCAAGTGGGGAAAGTAACCAGGATGAATTAGAGTTGGATGAATTGCTCTGTAGCTTCCAACGCATCTCAAACTTGGCTCATCAGTATTTAGGGGGTAAAAAGAAGAAACAAAAATATAAGAAGAAGCTAACTGTCGATGGTGGATCCTTTTCTTAGGAGGCTTTATTAGAGTCGGTGGATAAGGAAATGGCAATGGAAAACATTGGTGCTCATATTAGTTTCTCATTCAAGCCTACGGACCCCAGGGATGTATCTAGATCAACATGATCCTGTTGTATCTCGTGCTCATAGTGTTTTGTTTATTTTCCATGTAAGGTAGTTCCTTGAACTGCAATGGTTTAGGTGCTGACAACAAAAAGTCTTGGATTCGTAGTCTAGTAGAATGTGAGAATCCTTTGTTCTTTGGTATTCATGAGACAAAGTTGGATTCCATTAATCAATTTTGTATCTGCTCCCTTTGGCCTAGGAATTATGTAGATTTTGCTTATTGTAATTTGACTGGGGCGTCGGGTGGAATAAATACTATATGGGATTCTCGTAAGTTTTTGGTGGATCAAAAGATATGTGATAGGAATGTTTTAGGGGTCATTGGTTCATTGACGGGTATTTTGAGTAAAGTTGGTCTTTTAAATGTGTATGCCCCCCAATCTGGCACTCTTAAGGATGAGTTATGGAATGCCATCGAAGGAATGATCAACTCTTTTGATGCAATTTGGATTATTTTGGTGACTTCATTGTTGTTAGAAGTAAAATGAACGTATTGGTAGCTCTTTTGATGCTAGGGATGCCAATTCCTTCAATGAGTTTGTTGCTCGCGTAGGTTTATTCGACTTCCCTCCTGAGGGGAGGAGGTTTACTAGGTTCGACAAGTATGGGAAAAAAGCTAGCAAGCTTGATAGGTTTTTGGTTTCCCATAATTTATTTGATTTTTGGAAGGATGCATCAGTTACTGTCTTATGTCGCTCTTGGTCTGATCATTGCCCTATTTCGCTTAAAGTGGGCCTTCTAAATTCTAGCCCGAAACCTTACATAATTTTTGATAAATGGATTGGTGATGTGGATTTGAAGGAAGTTATTGCTAACTATTGGGCCTCTAACTCTTTTTTCTTAACCCCTAACGTGAACCTTAAAAATAAGCTAAAAATTTTAAAGTTGGATATCAAAGCATGGACTACTAACCGTATATGTCTTCAGGAAAAAGTTAAGGACGATCTTATTCGGCAATTAGGGGAATGGGATGTGAAATCCAAGAATGGCCTTATAAATGAGATGGATGTTGTTAAACGTGAGGAATGAATCATAGATCTTAATCAGCTTGATCAAATCCATCATGATGACCTCAAGCAGAAATGTCATTTAAGGTGGGCTGCCGAAGGAGATGAAAATACATGGTTCTTCCATTATCTCCTCAAATATAACTACTCTAAATCAAACATAAATGAGATTCTCATTAATGGTGTTTGGTGCGAATCCCCCGAGTCCATCAAACATGCGGCACTAGACCACTTTTCATCTAGATTTAAAGAGAATGTTGTCTCTAGACCTTGTTTCTATAGCCCTCTTTTTCGTAAACTCTCTTCTTTGGATGCTAGTTATCTAGAATCTTCTATATCTATGGAGGAGATTAAAGAGGCGGTCTGGAACTGTGCCACATCAAAAGCCCCAAGTTCGGACGGATTTAATTTTAACTTTATTAAAACTTACTGGGAGATCGTTAAACAAGATTTTTAGGATTATATTAAATATTTTGAAGTTACAGGTAAGTTGGCAAAATAGGTGTAACCCATCTTTAATCGTCTTGATTCCTAAGACGATTGACCCCTTAAGCTTTTTGGACTACTGTCCAATTATCCTTATTGGTTGTGTGTACAAGATTATATCCAAGATCCTTGCTAATAGGTTAGCTAAAGTCATCTCTTCGGTCATTAGCCCTAATCAATCTGCATTCTTAGCGGGAAGGTAAATACTTAACAGTTTCCTTATTGCTAATGAGATTGTTAGGACGACATTAATTGAAAATCTTAAGTTACTTGTTTTCAAAGTCGACTTTGAGAAAGATTTTGATAGTGTTAATTGGGATTTCCTCCTCGATGTGTGATGCAGTCGTCGTAAGACTTCAACACAAAGTTTTACAACTCCCTAGGCAGAGTACCTAACCATTATAGTAGTAGTATAGGCAAGACTCGGGGATTGTTATCATTCTCTAGGGGAGTAGATTGGGAAGGCCTGATCACGGTCTAAAAGAATTTTAAGGGTTGAGAGAAGATTATTTTTGTGTTTTTATATTTTATAAAAGCAGGTAAAATCGTATATTGGAGAGGTGGTTTTGGTTTTAGCTATTAAACTAAATAAACTAAGCTATTGGTGATAACATATAATAAAAGACTGTGTTTATTTAATCATGTATTACTCTCTAGATTGCTTCTCCCAGTGTTGTTGCTTTGTCACACTTGTGATGATCTATGTAATTATTTCCTAAGTTATGAATGAATTACACAAACCCGCCGTCTATTTAATATTCCGTTAAGACAATGCACAAGTAAGGTAGTATGAAGAATATTACAAGGCCCCTAAGAGTATATTAAATGCATGTGAAATATATTAAGAGTGGATCAACCATATAAAGGGCAAGGTAGTATGAAGACTGTTACCCGATGGTATCCTTTCTACACAATCATGTTTTCCTAGACATATCAACATCAATACAGACAAAAGCTGGTTTTCTAAGACCTAACATTCATATTCATCACAAGAAGCAACACCACTAAGATCTACATTCTCGGTTTCATACAATCATAAATAAACACAATAGAAGGTTTAGCCAATCATGTTAAAGATAAAGCAAGAACATATAAGAATCACACAACAAGACATATTGAATGATTAAGATAGCCTTACTTGATTAAAACATGAATTGAAGGAAGTATAATAGGGTTTTGAGGCCCTAAAATCATCCCTAACAGCTGCTAAACAAACTATATTTTTTTACTCTAAAGTTACACACTTATAACCCTAATTTTGGGTTTGTATATATAGGAAAATCACTGCGATGGCGTCGTGTTTTAATCGTGATGCCGTCGTGATAAGAATATTTTAAATCTTGGGCTGGGTCATGCGGGCAGACACTGTCTCGATATCTTGTGATGCCGTCATAGTAGGATTTGTGACGGCGTCACGTGTAATCTATGAGGCCGACTCTAGCTTCTGAGGAGAAATTCTTGAGCAATGTTGGTGTAGGTCCGTAGTCTTATCCGTTTCTTATCCAAATGAGCCCAAGTCACGTGTATTTCTTCCAAATGCCTTCTAAATGCAAAATACCTGAAAAGGAATGATTAAGTACCTATTTTGGGCATAAACACATGATTTAGGGGGTTAAACGACCCCGAAAAAGTATATAAAATGACACCTCATCAAATACCCCTACACTTGGGATTTTTTATCCTTAAGCAAATGGGCTTTTCTACCTAGACAATAACAATATGAGGGGTCATTTTACCTACTCTTTAAAAGTATTTTACAACACAACCTTCTAGACCTCGTGATTAAAAGCATGGAAAGTATACACTAGCACCTTACATAAGTGTTTGGGATTATCTCTTTCACTCGGTTGTATAATAAATTATAACATAAGGGGGAAACAAAAAATCAACTGTTAGATATTTGAAAAAGACTCGGTCACCCCGTATATTTTACTGTTTATTGTAGCTCGTAGTTAAGCGTTTAATGTATATCATTCGGTAATGGGCCAGGTATTAAACCCAACGTGTAAGCCCTCTACCAAGGCCTTTAGGGCAGTTTGTAACTTACTATATAAGCCTCTTCCATGCCTTGGAAGAGGTGGTTAGTCATTTCATAATACAAGTTTATTTTCTCTCACTAAAAACTTTTTCTTTTTAACTTTCTCTCTCTAGATGTGACTAATCCATCCATCTTCCATTGTATTATGATTTCCAATATCCTACAATTGGTATCAGAGCACATGGGATGATTAGCTAGATTGTGTGTGGGTTTTCTTGGTTAGTTTAGATCAAAAGTTTGGTTTTTGAAGGTTTATAGTCTTGTTCTTGGTTCTATTTGATCTTGATGTTTATGATGTTAGAGTTCATGTTTTTATGGTTGCTATAGCCTTCTAGTACCAAGTTGTACAAAAGAAACCAAGCAAAAACGTTCAAAAGGGTGTTTTAGGCGTTTTTAGGTAAAAATACAAGTTTTTCGAGCTAGCGAGTTAAGGCACTGTTCAAAGATCTTCTTAGCGAGTTGTGGTACTGTTCTGGCGAGTTGTCAAACTAGTACACTGGTTGTCAAGTCGTACTATGTCAGCGACTTGTCTTTGTGTGTAGGTTGACTTTTTGTGCAGATAGCGAC
>BQNB010031269.1:24238-54127 GCA_026074375.1 Tanacetum coccineum
CTTTTTCTTGGAAAACAACAGATATTCCTGGTATCTGCCCATCGTTTTGCAAGCATAAAATTCAGCTTCTAGATGACAAAAAAACAGTAGTTTAAAAACAAAGAAGATTAAATCCAAACATGAAGGAAGTTGTTAAAAAAGATGTCAAACTTCTCAACACATGCATAATATATCAAATTGCTGATAGCCCTTTGGTAAGCCCCATCCAGTGTGTACCAAAGAAAGGTGGTATCACAGTAGTCACTAATGAAAAAGATGAACTTGTCCCAACTAGAACCATTACTGGTTGGCGAATTTGCATCGATTATCGTAAACTCAATGATGCAACTGCAAAAGATCCTGCTTTATTGCCATTCATGGATCAAATGTTAGAAAGACTTACAGGAAATGAGTACTTCTCTTGCCTTGACGGTTTTTCTGGATATTTCCAATTACCCATCGATCATATGGATCAAGAAAAAACAACCTTTACCTACCCTTTCGGAACATACACTTATAGGCGAATGCCTTTTGGCCTTTGCAATGCACCTGCTACTTTCCAAAGGTGCATGATAGCAATTTTCCACGAAATGATCGAAGAATCCATTGAATTATTCATGGACGATTTTTCTGTCTTTGGAAACGTGTCACTTCATGGTCAAAGAAGGAATTGTGCTTGGACACAAAGTATCTGCAGTAGGACTAGAAGTTGACAAAGCCAAAATCGATGTAATATCTAAACTTCCAACCCCACTAATGTGAAAGGCATTGGAAGCTTTTTGGGACATGCATGATTTTATCGACGTTTCATAAAAGACTTCTCTAAAATATCCCGTCCTTTAACAAAATTACTTGAAAAAGACACCAGGTTCGATTTTGATAATAAATGTCACAAAGCATTCAAATCATTAAAATAAAAACTTACATGCACTCCAATAATCCTAAGCCTAGACTAGAATCTTCCATTTGAGCTAATGTGTGATGCAAGCGATTGCGCAGTTGGAGCAGTCTTAGGACAAAAAGATGGAAAACATGTCCACCCCATCTATTTTGCAAGTAAAACTCTCAATGCAGCTCAGCAAAATTATACGGTTACAGAAAAAGAACTCATGGCTGTAGTCTTTGCATTTGACAAATTTCGACCCTATCTAGTGTTGTAAAAAAACAGTTGTCTATACCGATCATTCAGCTCTCAAATATTTGTTTAAAAATCAAGATGCTAAGCCACATCTCATACGTTGGATATTTCTATTGCAAGAATTTGATATAGAAATAAAAGAAAAAAAAGGCGCAGAAAATGTTGGCACCGATCACTTATCTCGAATTGAGAATGACGAGACTAGTGAATATGATGAAATCGATGATAATTTTCCTGACGAAACTCTCATGGAAATAAGTATCAAAGAAATACCATGGTTCACATACTTTGAAAACTATTTGGTAGGAAACATTATAACAAAAGGAATGACATATCAACAGAAAAACAAATTCTTTTCAGACCTAAAGAACTACTTCTGGGAAGAACCCCATCTTTTTAAAGTATGTCCTGACGGTGTGTCTCAGGACTGGAAACTTGAACAATTCTAGATCAATGTCACCACAAACCCACCGGTGGACATTATGGACCAACAACAATTGCTAAAAAGTTTTTGATTCCGAATTCTATTGGCTTGCAATAATTTAAGAAGCACATACTCTAGTCGCCTATGCGACACATGTCAAAAAACAAAATTGGAAATATCTCTAAGAGAGATGAAATGCCATTAAATAGCATCCAGGTATGTGAAGTATTTGACATACGTGGTATAGATTTCATGGGACCATTCCTAAAATCGTACATATTCGAATACATCTTAGTCGCTGTAGATTACGTATCCAAGTGGGCTGAAGCCCAAGCTCTGCCGACAAACGACGCTAGAGTGGTTATCTCCTTTCAAAAGAATTGTCGCTTTAAAATGCCAAAAGCTCTTAGAAGTGACAAAGGAACTCATTTCTGTAATAAGCTAATGGAAAAAGTAATGAAAAGATACATAGTAACTCACCAATTTTCTACATCATATCACCCTCAAACAAGCGGACAAGTTGAAGATACAAACAGAGCCCTCAAAAGAATCCTTGAAAAAATAGCGAAAGACAATCCCGCTGTTTGGTTAAGAAAACTCGATGATGCCTTGTGACCTTAGAACCGCTTAAAAACACCAACCGGAACCACACCATATAAACTTCTATATGGAAAAAATTGTCACTTGCCATTTGAAATTGAACACCATGTGTAACATTTCTCAGTTTCAGGTCATTTTACGACTCCTATTATTATTCCCTATTTATTTTTTAGTCAGGTGCGCGTTTACTTTTAATTTAACTTTCAAGCTAAATCGCGTAGACTAGAAATAATCATTTAACGTAAACGACCACCAAATAAATTAAGGTTTACGTCAAGCAAGTGTTATATAATTATTAAGAAGATAATTTTTGACTTTGCGCGTTTTATATTTTTATTGGTCACGTAAAAGGCTTACGTTTCGCAATAAAATACCTTTAGACACACCCCGGAAATACCTAGACTCAAACCAATAACCACTTTTAATCCTTAAACACAAAAATTATTCAATTCTTGTATTAATAAAACATTATGGCCGAATATGGGAAAGCAAAACCCATAAACCATTGGATACTTACACAATCTTGTACAATTACCTCCTAATTAAAGAATGTACCATTATAATCTTAACAAGATTTTAAAACCTTCTTTCCCTCCAAGCCCTACTCGTCCCACATGCCTAAACAAATAGAAAATCTTCCTAAGTACATGTACAACATAGGATTAATTAAGGCTTGTCCTTAATGTCTCTTATTAGCTTAAAACACAATGGGTAATAACCACTTGGGATCCCTTCCTTTGCTCTTGATACCCGCGGCATAAACAACATATACACAACCATAAGATTTTCAAATCTTAAGCAAATCTTGTACCATAATCTTGTAATTAAGGAATGTACTAGGTGGTTAAATCAAAACCATTTGAGCTTAACTAGAAACCATAAAACCACCCTAATAGGGCACGGTTTGGTTTGGATTTAGAATAGGAAGCTAACTAATACTTAAAGCCTATATAACCATCTTCATGCAGACAACAAAACACTTCTTTAGCCACTCTCTAAGCAAAAACCACCTTTGTCTTCCTTGTTTTTGGGCCACACAGCCGAGACACAACACCACAATTTGCAAGCAAGTATTCTAAGGTATTCGAGTTAAACTAGGGTTGGAATATACAATCGTACATATACGATTTGGGTTATACAAATTCGGGTTGACTACACACCACTCGACACTACTCTTTAAGGAGCTAGGACAAGTGTCTTAGCTTATGTCATGTTTAAGTTTCATGTTTCCCTTTATATGTCATAGGGCACGATTATCTTGTGTTAATGAATTAAAACATGGGTCGTGCCTAGCATGGCACAACCCATGTTCACGTTTAGTAAATTGCAACACGTAAGACTTGTGTGGTGCTAGGACATGATAAAACGTGATTTAAAAATTAGCTAAGGATTAAACGTTCTCATTTAATTACAAGTATGGAAACCAACGCGAATACTAACACCTATACACGAAATACTCGAAACCTATACGTAAACTTTTCATGTAGACTTGATGGCTTGGCTCGGGAAAGGGTATATTAGCTAGTAGAGCGTTTGCATGTATTAAACACGAGCCATAGGTGAGCCAAATAAGCTCAAAGTGCTCGGTTTGTGGTTAAACACCACGAACACAAAGCATACGCACCCACAGTGGGCGTATATGTCCACTGTTGGGCCATGTAGCCCACCAAGGGTTAACATGGCTTATGGTTTTGGCTTATAATGGAATTAGGGTGCTTAACAAGGACTTGAAGACTTAACAAAAACCCTAACGGAACCCTTATAATATCTGTAATAAAGCTTAACGGACCACTAACGGGCTTATTAAACCCAACAACCCACTAATGGGCCAAACAAGCCCAACAAGGCATGACTATAGGGTCCATAGCTTATTAATAAGCTTCTTGAGCTTATTAAGGGGTCTAATATACTTATGGGACTTATATGGGCCTTAATATACATCGAAAACCAAATCAGACCCTTAATGGCTTGAATGCCTTATCGTGGCCAAAAGGGGTTCCTAAGCCGAATAAGCTTGATACCAACTTATTTGTGAGCTTATGCAGCTTATTGAGCTTATGATAGACTTAGAAAGACTAATGGACCTAATTTGAGCAAGCCTAAACATGTACAAACCTTACCGAGTTCATAATGGGCCCAAAAGCCCATTAACGAGACTTATTGGCTTATGAATAAGCCGAACAGTAAAAACAGCTTAAATATAATCCTAAGTGCTTAATAAGACTAGAAAAATAAGTTGAACAATGTATGAAACCCTAATGGACCTTATGGAGCTATTCGGGTTAAGGTTATTGGGCTAACGAGCCCAATAAGCCCAAATAAGCTTATCCGAGCTTATTTATAAGCTGTCACAGCTTATATGGCTTATTGGAAGTCTAATAAAGCCTTTTGCCACTTTTCAAAACTTATTTGGACTTAAAATGTAAATTTTGGAAGTTAAAGGACTAGAAGTGTAAAACTTGGAACTTGAGGGTTAAAACTGTCAAAATTGAATTCTCTATAGTTTAGGGACTGTTTTTGTCACTTCTAAAACATAAGGGACTGTTTGAAAATATAAGGACCAAAAGTGTGACTTTTCTAAAGTTAAAGGGCTAAAGGTGTAAACATGGAAACCTAAGGGTTTAAAATGTAAATAACCTATTTTCATAAACATAAGGACTGTTTTTGTAAATATAGAAAACCTAAGGATATTTTATGAACAAAAGTGATTTTAATAAACATTTAACGTATTGGACGATTTAATAAATATATATATCTATTAATAACGCTTATACATATACTTGTACGTGTGTAGTCGTATACCTTTCCAAGAGCCAACAAGTAAAGACAAATACAATAAACATGTGCACCACCACACAAGTGATAACAGTATATATAAACTAGCAAATTATTGTAGTTTATACAAGAGTCATTAGCCTAAACTTGTAGACTAAGACTGGCTGTATTTACTTAGGTATTTGACAGAGTGATCCATTTGCCATACTTGGATATATTTACCATTCACAAAGGACTATCTATTAAGGTGAGTTCATAGCCCCATGTTTTACAAATATCAATGATTTACAACTTTTGGGGTGAGAAACATGCTTTGTTTTACAAATGGACGTAAGTGTACATTTTATTATGATTACGTGTTTGCCTAAGTAGCGATAAACCCTTTGAGCCCATTATCATGAACTGTCAATTACTTTGTGTGTAGCCGCGAATGTTATAAATAGATCTATTTGGGTTGGACATCCATATCCAGGTGGGTAGCTCTCAACTGGTGTCAAGGATTTTTAGTGAACAAACTGGATAATGGGTGTATACCTGTCGATTTGGATGGTTGCGGGTTAGAACATCATCACGGGCAAAGTAGGCAATTCATATTGCAATTCATACATGTTGAGCTTCGGTGTCATGAGCTTAGGGAAACGTAATTACATTTGTGATGTTTGCATCTGTTGCATTATCATACACTTAAAAATCTTACGGTCCTACATTACATTTACATAAACCTATGAATTCACCAACTTTATGTTGACGTTTTAAGCATGTTTTTCTCAGGTCAATGAGGCACGAGGTGCTAAAGATACATTGGGTACAGTCTTTTGGGAGTCATGCATTAAAGATTTACAGTCATTACATTTTAGAACGATTGTTATGATCTAAAATCTTTATTATCAAGTGTTGAACAATTTAAGCCGTTGTGCTTTGTAACAAACAATTTCAATAAATCCAATGTATCGTGTTTTAAACGACTCTTTTAGAGGTCGTTCTCATATCTTGTGCTATTGATCTATGATGTAACGCTCCCGGACATATTATTCCGCTGCGACCCTATTTGGAGGTGTTACAGAATGGTATCAAAGCCAAGGTTATAGAGAACCAGGTCAAATGTTTTTACTTGGACTATAACGTTTTCAAACATACAAAAGGATTTTCATGGGACATTCATTCATACACTACTTGTGCATTAGTTAGGTATACTAGATGCTACAAGGTTCACATACGTGTTTATAATATATTAAGTATATTACTATGGGTCTTATATATGTACGAATGTAAACTCTGTTTGAGTGTTACAGATTTAGTCATGTCTTCTGCATCATCTGCGGTTACCTACACATCTGTCTACACCGATTCTAAGCCAGGGAGAGTCTTTTGGGAAGCTGATGAAGAGATGTCTGATGGAGGTTTGATATTGGTCATCTTCACACACGTTTATCAAATAAACCCTCAGATATAATATATATATTTATAAAACATATACTTATACGTAAGCAAAGTATCATACAAATTATTACTTAAGAAAGAAAAAAAAGTATCACACAGGTATTGTTTTGCTCGTGGGAGAGTGAATGGAAATCTACGTTCAAGTTGTAAATCGAGCTTGATTGTCATAAAAGTTTTTGGTTTTGGTTTTAAACTATTTTTATACTAAAAATTAAACTAATATTAATTCTAAGATTAAAAACTAAAAGATTAAACTAAAATAAATTTAAAGATATAAATTGACAACTATGGTTGCTAAATGACTGAAATGTTCCTTAAGTGCGGGCTTAGGTTTAACTAATTAAAATCCTTAAAAAACAAGTTTCAAGAAATTAAATGACAAGTAAAGTAAAATGCTTTTTAAAAAATGACAAGTATTTAAATTGCATTAAAAAAAGTAATATGTATGTAAAATTGAAGAAAATTCTAATAACTATTAATTTTTTAAACCTTTTAAAAACCCGCACTTAAATTTCCAAATCACTAATGACTTGAGCAATACAAGTTTATTTACTCACTACTCATAACGAATTCAATTTAACAAACATAGATTATAAACGACAAAAATAAGATCTACACTAAGCATGGTAAAAAAATCAATACACAATATATAATGGAACGATAAAATAAAACTATTCTAAGTATTGAAAAGAGATTAGAAAATAGAACCCGAACTGAAGAGCCGCAAATGAAATCACTACCCCTAATTCCTAATTTATCACTACTGTAACTTTAATACTTGCAATTCAATCAATTCGTGAACCCAGTCACCAACCAGGCAGCCCAACACACTTCTGGCCCATACCAAAAAAAAAAAAATTATCATATTAACAGCTCAAAAATAGCT
Organism: Tanacetum coccineum; assembly: GCA_026074375.1. NCBI lineage: Eukaryota > Viridiplantae > Streptophyta > Magnoliopsida > Asterales > Asteraceae > Tanacetum > Tanacetum coccineum. The sequence continues at coordinate 31,481 of BQNB010031269.1, forward strand.
AAAAATAGCCTTAATAACTTCCAAAAAAATGACGAAAAAGCTATTCCAAAACCAAAATAAGCTCCAATAAAAAAAAGCCTAACCCAAACTTCAAAAATCTTCAATACAAAAAAAACAATAAGCAACCCGAAATAACTCTCGGTCACAAATAATGCCATACGCACCGAACAAGCTACCCAAAATAAAGCTAGCTACAAACTTAAGATTTATTAGAAATCATTTTTTTTACCTTTTAACTATTCCTAAACAGACCGAAAATGAATAAGCTTAAACGCCTTTTTCGAGCTATGAAATAAGCCAAATTGATAAAACAGATCTAAACGTTTTATATTTAGGTTTATCTAATAAGGAGAGCTCATTAATATTTGATAATAAGATGGGTGGGGGGGAAAAATATTATTTTGAAAAAAGGTTTTCAGAAATAAAAGCCTGAATAAGCGGATTCAAGCTTATTTGAGCTTAATCGTGTTTAAAATAATCAAAAGCTAATAAACCACAACCATATAAGCTCAAATAAGCTTATAGGATTAGATCTAATAGATTTTAAGAGATTTTGAAACGATAAGCGCAAGAGATAAGCTCGGAATAAGCTCGAACGAAAATTTGCTTATAAATAAGCTAATGACGATTTTGAAATAAGAACAGATAAGCTTGCATAAATGAAAAACTTACATTACACTTTTGAAAATAAACTATTTACAATAAGCCTACACTAGGAAAAATAAAGTGAGAAGTAGTTCCAAATGAAAGGGAGGTGTGTTGTATAAATAGGGTGAGAAGGGAGTATCTTGTAAATTTTTCCAAATTATTTGAGCCAATCATTGGCTTTAATTACTCTTCCCTCGGATCGTCGAAATATGCAGGGGTGATCTACCGTTTAGGAGAGGCCACGTGTCATTGTGACTGCTTCCGTTGTACACAGTAAATTCCGTCCTTTGGATCATATTGCGAATGAAATTAGAATTGCTTGAGAAGTTATAAAAGAGACTAGCCACGTGTTGCTCATTCATTCGTCCCTTCAAATACAAGTGTGCTGTCACGTGACATTGTCGACTTAATTCTACACCATGTGACCTTACGTCACAACTATCATGAAATTTGATACAAATTTATGTTACTCATTATTTGGGCTTTGAAACTTAATGGGCTTAGCAATAACATGGCTGACCCAGCCCGTTAAGTGGGTTACGGGCTGGCCCACTAAAATCCGAGGGCATCGTTGGACTTGTATTCTCGCGCTCTTTCCACTGGCATGCTCGAGAACTCATCACGACTTTGTCTTGATTTTAAATAATAGGCACTCTTGATCACGACGAACCTGTAAATACCCGTTTTTGCACCGTTTTCAATCATTTTACCTGCAAAACATAAGAAATGCCAAACAAACATATTTGCAAGATAATTATCCATATTTTAGCATTTTTAGTCCTTTTATAGTGTTTTACGGGTTACAAAAGATGTGTGTTTTAGCAAACATCAAATTCCCCCACACTAAGCCATTGCTGGTCCCACACGCAATGTAAATAAAACAAACCCAGAAATAAATAATTTTATCCCCTTTATAACTTATGATCCCCTCACAATCAAACAAGAACAGAAAAGGTCCATTAAAAGGTTCAAAAATCATTTATTTCCCAAGCACCCCCGTTTTACCCTTTTTTTTAATGATTTTCATAATTTCCAACTTACAACTTATTTATGTGTGACATAATGTTTGATTTCATTATTCATTGATAACTTTTAGGATCACGGAACAAAAAGCACAAAAGTGTCCAAATGGATAAATTCATCGTCCTCGACTTTCACCTCTCCAAGCCAAGCTTAAAAACAAGATCATTGTAAGATACAAATTATGATGCTAACACTACTCATAAAAGCTAATTGTGTACTTACTTTTCCTCCCTTATTCCTAATTTCCTCTAAAGATTTTATTATTATTATTGGTGACAAATAAATTATGTCTTTATTAATAAGTAAAAACCGATTTATACCAGTAAATAGCTTGAAATCCTTTCAATAAAAGACGGATGTGTGAGAAAAAGGTCACAATTAAGGTTTCTAATTTTCGCATGATTTAGGGGTTATCCTTTTTTATTTCATCCGCAACAACTCAACTACGAGTCTAGAGACAGAGGCTTTATTTAGATAACCCCGAGTCCGAAATTTGGCTTTATACTATTATTATGCAACATATTAAACTCGGTCCTTTAGAAGTGCTGCACATCGGTTGTTGAGCGCGGCAAGAAGCAGCAAACATAAATTTCAAACCTCGGTAAATTTCCTCGACCTTTTAGAAGGATGCAACATCGTTGGAGAGCCGGCAAGAGCAACAAACTATTTATCAGACCCCACAGTTTTTTTATTATTATTCCTTTTCCCTCCACTCTTTAAAAAACGACTGTCACATCGGTATGGCCTGAGCCGGACCATGATCCAGAAGTATTATTTCGACTTCGGTTTATTACATAATTATTATTATGATAGCCAAATTTCAAGTCATGTGGTCTTTTAACAACTGCCACATCGGTATGCCGAGCCGATCCATTTCCGTGTGCAGGATCTAATTTCCCTACAAACTTATACAACCTCGATGTGTACCTTACTTTCACCAGAAGGAATCTCTACTAAGTGATTTAAACTAAGAATCGCAAAAACCAAAGCAACTTTATTTATTCAACAATATATACCGGTAGTAAGCTGGGTGGGAGGCAAAAACAAAGCCATAATTAATACTTATGAGCTTGAAAGAAATCCAACTATTCCACGTTAATATCATGACTTATAATTAACACTATCATTCTCGATCTTCCGCAATTAAATCTCTATAGAAATACTCGCTAATGCTTATCCTAGCAATTAAGATCCGGCACTTTAAACAGTCACATAGACTGCAACAATCTCAACTCTAATAAATCGAGTTTCGGCATAATGGATAAGCCTACATAAGACTAGCAATAAACTCGATTTAAATATGTTAAGGAAAAAAGCTAAGGTATAAAACCGGTTGGATCAAAATTTATTTCTCGTTCTTACCTATATTTGTGTCACAACACCTATCTCATCACTTTATTCCAACATTTATCATTTCTTTTCACTTTATCATGCACAAAAAATTTTAAATTTTTGCCATTTTCATATAAATCATATATTTTTGGTGGAAAAACGGGTTACGTGAGAACAATGGCTAGCAACAAGCCATAATTAATAATTATGAGCTTGAAAGAAATCCAACTATTTCACGTTTAATATCATGACTTATAATTAACACTATCATTTCTTGTTCTTCGCAATTTAAAATCTCTAAGAAAGAGACTCGCGAATGCTTAGCCTAGCGAATTAAGATCGGCACTTTAACAAGTCACATAGACTGGCAACAATCTCAACTCCTACATAAATCGAGTTCGGCATAATGGATTAAGCCTACAAAAGACTAACACACCCCGATATTAAATATGTTAAGTAAAAAAGCTAAGGAATAAAAGCCGGTTGGATCAAAATTTATATCCTCTTCTCACCTATATTTGTGTCACATCACTTATCTCATCACTTTATTCCAACATTTATCATTTCTTTTCACTTTATCATGCACAAAAAAATTTAAATCTTTGCCATTTTCACATAAATCACATATTTTTGATGGAAAACGGGTTACGTGAGAACAACAGCTAGCAACAAGCCATAATTAATACTTATGAGCTTGAAAGAAATCCAACTATTCCACGTTTAATATCATGACTTATAATTGACACTATCATTTCTCGTTCTTCGCAATTTTATATCTCTAAAAAGAGACTCGCATAATGCTTAGCCTAGCAAATTAAGAATCCGGCACTTTACCAAGTCCCCATATACTGGCAACAGAAACTCAACTCTAATAAATCGAGTTCCCGGCATAATGGATAAGCCTACATAAGACTAGCAATAAACTCCGATTAAATATGTTAAGGAAAACGCTAAGGTATAAAACCGGTTGGATCAAAATTTATTTCTCGTTCTCACCTATATTTGTGTCACAACACTTATCTCATCACTTTATTCCAACATTTATCATTTCTTTTCACTTTATCATGCATAAAAAATTTAAAATTTTGCCATTTTCACATAAATCACATATTTTTGGTGGAAAAACGGGTTACGTGAGAACAACGGCTAGCAACAAGCCATAATTAATACTTATGAGCTTGAAAGAAATCCAACTATTCCACGTTTAATATCAAAGACTTATAATTAACACAATCATTCTCGTCACTTCGCAATTTAAAAATCCTCTAAGAAAGATGGAACTCGTGAATGCTAAACTAGCGAATTAAGAACGACACTTTTATAACAATCACATAGACTGGCAACAATCTCAACTTCTAATAAATCGAGTCTGGCATAATGATATGCCACATAAGTACATAGCAACAAACTCGATTTAAATATTTTAAATAAAAAGCTAAAAAGGTGATAAAACCGTTGATCAAAATTTATTTCCGTTTCTCACCTATAGAGGGATGTGTCACAACACTATCTCATCACTTTTAATCCAACATTTATCATTTCTTTGCACATATCATGCACAAAATTTTTTATATGTCTTGCCATTTACACATATATCACATATTTTTTGGTGAGAAAAACTGGTTAGCTTTGAGAACAAGACGTCTGCATGATAATCAATCGATAGATTCCCCCCAAACTAAAACAACACAATGTCCTCATGTGAGATTCCCCCATACTAATTTCAATGCATAATCTTGATATAAAGGGGTCTCTACGCAAATCTAAAGCCGTTTATTAAGTATGCTAAAGATAAACGTTAGTCGATAAGATTAGGATATCAGATTCCCAATATAAGCATGCGAAGGATTGAAGAGCGAGTGAACGATGGACAAAACACCGAGCACGAGAGTCTTCAAAATCCTGGCAATCCTGGACAAACATCACAAACAAAGCACGAAACACGAGAAGGAAAAGGCAAGCATCTTCACATTATTTGTTAGAAAATAGATAAGAAGATAGAAACGCTTGTTTTTGTTAATCGAGTTATACTGACTCGACCGATCCCCGAATTCATTCGTCCTTGGAGAAAGCAAATGGAAGAGAAAAATCTCAATCGGGCTTTCATTAATGTTTGGATAAACATTAAAGCACATGAAAGTTCCATCCCGATGAGATGCCACCGGCTCTAAGTGGAGATGCCGGGGTCAAAAATGGTGTCTTCACTCCCGGTGGAGGGAAGTAAAGGAGAAACCTCAGGGTAGGTGAGAAACGGGAGAAAAGTCCGAATGAAAAATGTGAAGGAATCGTCAACTTCAGCATTAATCTCACCTCCCCCTGGGTCAAAACATTCGTCTTCATTAAGCTCATCAAAATTGTTTATCACGGGCGCATCGGGCTCAATGTCGAAGGTAAAACGCTCATATTCGGGAAGAGAAATATCATCGTTAAGCAAGTTGTCAAGAAAAATAATATCCTCTTCCGAGTCAAAATCACTCTCAATACCCGGTGGTATCGAATCATCCGGACCGGGAAATATATCGATCTCTTCCCTAAGAGAGTCACTATCCTCAACGGGGATAGGAAATGTGGGAAGAGACTCGATGATCGTATTTGGACTAGCATGAAAATTTTCCGGCGACCGGGAAGATGAATTACCGCATAGCAACCACATTCAACTAATATATTCCTCGTGCTCTCTAACAATTCTTGGAGGAAGTGTTATGAGTTCACCGACGAACTCATGGTGGAGAGGATCACTCTTGGGAGAAAAAGTTATCAAAGTATCATGGTCGGATTCATTCTTAAAGTGTTGTGGTTCATGATCGAAAAACACTTCGGGAGAGAGATTATGGGTGGTATCATCACTAAGCAAACTCTCAAGATAGAATACGTCTCCTTCCGAGTCATAATAACCTTCCTCAATATTAGTAGAAACTTCAATAGCTAGAAAAGCATCGATCTCATCATTATCGCCTCCTGGGTCGAAACACTCAGCTTTATCAGAAAAAGGTGTGTGAAGTAAAACTGACTCATCAGAATAAGAAACATTGGAGTTCTCGCTCTCGACATCCTCTACCATCTCGTTAAAGAGAGGATTTACGCTACTAGAGTTGAAATTGTCATCAAATTCAAAAAGAGGGTTTGAATAAATTCGAAAATTTTCTTCTTGAACATCCTCCTTAAGAATTGAATTGTCATTACTAGAAGTTAAGTTGTCCTTAGAACCGAAGAGAGGATTTGAGAAAATCATGTTATTATCGCAAAAAGTCAAATCACATCCTTTGTTATTATCGAAGGTATCCTCGGACTCTCTTGGGATTGGGACAATTTCCTCAACACGAAAAGTGCTAAGGTGCTCGTCCCCCATTATGAGAGAGTCCTTGGGCTTAATAGTCGGTAAGGCGGATGTGATTGCAAAAACCGAAGAAATTTGAGGCGTTTTATTCGAATGAAAAATGCTCTCCTTGTGAATAACTTTAAAATTCTTCAAACACGGTGTAATACGAGTTTGACGTTTAGCTGTCGGCTCTGCGATATTCTTTACTTCCTGTTTTTCCTTTTCATCGTCGTCATCTTCCGGTGGAGGTAAGCAAACTAGAGCAGGTTCGTAGGTAAACCTTTCAAGAAGAGATTTGCTAGTCTCAAAAGATTCGAGACTAGGATGAAAGTCAGAAAGAGGAGTGGTACTGCCACTCGAGAGATTATTTGTTTCTTCAAAACTATCCTCGCATGTGTCATTAACCATTTTAATTGACTCGTTTATATGCTTTTGAGGATGTTTTGAAGTGCCATCGACATGAAAAATTATTTGTTCATTTCCGTCCCTTAAAATAAGTTCTCCTTCATACACATCAATTAAAGCTCGACCGGTCCTCAAAAAGGATCTCCCTAGTATGAGGGGAACTCGAGGATCGGCTTCAAAATCAACAACAACAAAATCGGTAGGAAAATGAAAACTCCCAACTTTGACAAAAACGTCTTCAGCGACTCCTTTAGGACGAGTAATGGATCGATCCGCTAATTCTAAAGTCATTCGAGTTGGTGTAAGTTCGGGTAAGGATAACTTTTTCCAAATGGAAAGGGGCATAAGATTTATGCTTGCGCCGAGATCGGCCAAGGCGTGACATACATCCATTCCTGGAAATATCACATGAAATAAGAAACTTTTTGGGATCTCTAAGCTTTTCGGGAAGCTTTTTGAGGAGCATCGCCGAGCAATTCTCGTTCAACGGTATCTTAGCTAATTCAAGCAACTTTTCCTTATTCATAAGCAAACTCTTAATCGTAGGAGCAAATCTTGGCATCAAAAGTAAAGCATCCGCGAAGCTAATTTTGAAGCGCAAATCTTGAAATATTTAAAAGATCTTCTCCATTTGATTCGAAGCTTTGTCACGGGACTTTTGATCATTACGTCTCGAAGGATATGGAATATTTGGCTTAGGTAAAGTCTTCGGAACATCGGGTTCCAGAATCGGAATGGGGTTAACCGGAGGTAGGATGTGAGTGGTACTTCCTTGGAAATTAGATTGCTCCTTATCCGTTGTCTCCTCGGTTTCTCGTTCTACTACCTTTTTAGGAGAAGGATTAGTAGGAATCGAGGGTCCCTCATAAGCAACACCACTTCGAGTAGTGATTGCTTTCATCTCACCCTTCGGGTTTGGAATGGTATTACTCAGAAGAGTACCCAAAGTTGAGGCTTGGTTTTGAAAGAAACTTCCTAAAATACTTCTCATATCGTTTCCTAGATTTCTCCTAAGATTTTCTTCTTGTTTACTAAAATTCCCCCTTAATTCATTAATTTGACTTTGCAAATTTCTCATTAATGACTCATTAGCTTTTGCATAAGCTGAAAATTCATTTGGAATTCCTTGTTGAACTTGATTATTATGAGCTTGAAAAGGTGGGTTTTGAAATCCTTGATTTTGAAAATTCGAAGCATGAGTAATTGGACCTTGGTTTTGAAAATTTGGTGCATGATTATTTGAAGCTTGAAAACCTTGATTACCATGAAAATTATTTCCCCGATTAAAATTATTCCCTTGACCTTGATTTTGATAATTCCTATTTTGACCATTGTTTTGCATCGGAGCAGACCAGGTGGTAGCCATTTGGTTACTAACACGATTCGGAGGGTTAACTTGATTGTAAGTACCCGTTGCCGCACAAACACTAGATTGATTGTTATCGGTATTAGGACAAATGTACCAAGCCTCAATACCACCACAAGTAACACAAATTTCCTCAACCGCTTTAACCGGAGCGGGAGTGACAACTTTTTTAGAAACAATTTCAACTAAGGTTGAAATTTGGTCCGCAAGCTTATCAATTCTTTCATCCGTTTTACTAACACTTTCCCTAGAAGTCGTATTCATCCTAGAAACATTCGATTTGTTACGTGAATAACGAACTTTTGATTTGTTTTCAATTATATTCAAAGCTTCTCTAGTCGTTTTACTTAAAAGATTTCCACCCGCCGCGGCATTTAAGGAGTCTTGATCATTCTCGTTTAAACCGTTATAGAAGGTATCAACTTGAGTTAACTCCGTAAATCCGTGGTGGGGACAAGCTCTAAGCATTTCCTTAAATCGTTCCCATGCTTCACTAAAGGTCTCCTCGAATTTTTGGGTAAAACGAGAAATTTCATTCTTTAAGTGAGTGGTCTTCGAGGGAGGGAAAAATTGATTCACGAATTTGGTTACGAGATCCTCCCAAGTCAAGATCGAATTAGGTGGTTCTTTTTCGTACCAAATCTTAGCATTCCCCTCGAGGGAATATGGAAACATCATAAGTTTAATCACATCGTTCGGTACGTCTCTAAATCGTAAAGTCGAGGTAATCCTTTTGAAACTATTAATATGAGCGTGGGGATTTTCCCTCTCATAACCGTGAAACGGGCTAGCTTGAACTAATTGAAGCAAATTCGTCTTAATCTCAAAATGATCCGCATTAATTTCCGGTATTACGATAGCTTCTCCATACCCTTCCGTGGGTGCACGGAGTAGCTCTATCATTGTTTCGTAATCCGCCATTGGAGCCACTTCAACGATAGTATAGCTCGGGTTCGACTACTTATGAGAGCACGTTCCTCTAAATATCGACGTCTCGGAATGGTTACGGTTGAATTATTTGGAAAATTGGAATTTCTAGTGCGCATGCACTAAACAAACAAATGAAGAGAGAAAAATATATATACAAAAATATTTTTGTTTCACCGAATAATCAACAAACTTAGGGTAACTCCCTTAAGTAAAACTTGCAAACGGGGGACTTGTGTTAACGATTCTCTCGTTTGAATTTGTAGATCGTGATTTGAAGAACCTTTCGTCTTCGAAAGTTACGTCTTTTGAAAAAAAAAATCAAAAATATAAAAAAAGTAAAAAAATATAAAAACTAAAAAATATTTTTCTTTTTCTTTTTACTATAAGTAGAAGTTTAAATATAAAAAAAATACAAAAATATTTGCTCTTCCGGATTTTTCGATTTTTATTATTTTTTCTTAAATACTAAAATACACAATCAATTTAATTCTCTTAGTAGAGAATTTGTGAATATCCATTAATAAGTTCCCGAACTTAAGATTCAAAAAGTAACCGTCTTGTGTCACTTACGAAAAAGGCGCGGATGACCCGGGTTCGATCCCCGGCAACGGCGCCATTTTGATATTGGTCGTCTTCACACACGTTTATCAAATAAACCCTCAGATATAATAGTATATAAAATATATATATAATATAAGAATATATATAATATAAAATTATATATATATAAATATATAGAAATACATATATAAACTATTTATATAAAAACATAAACTTATACTAAGCAAGTATCATACAAAATATTCTTAAGAAAGAATAATAAGTATAACAACACGGGTATCGTTTTCCCTCGGTGAGAGGTGAATGGGAAGATCAACGTCAAGTTGTAAATCGAGCTTGATTTGTCATAAAAGTTTTGGTTTTGGTTTTTAAACAATTTTTGTACTAAAAAATTAACTGAATAATAATACTAATATTAAAAACTAAAAATTTAAACTAAAAATAGGATCTAAAAGATAAAAATGACAAATATGGCTTTGCAAAGTGATGTGAAATATCCTTAAGTGCGGCCTTAGGTTTAACGAATTAAAAACCATAGAAAACAAGTTTCAAGAAATTAAATGACAATAAGTAAAATGGCTTTTTAAAATAAATAGAACAAGTATTTAAATTGCATTAAATAAATGACGGTATGTAAATTGAAAAATTACTAATTACTATTATTTTTTAACTTTTAAAAACCGCACATTAAATTTCCAAATAAATAATCACTTAGCATACACAAGTTATTTACTCACTACACATCAAACGAAATTCAATTTTACAACGATAGCATTTAACGAACAACAATAAATCTATACTAATCAAATTGGAAAAAATCAAATACACAAATATATAATGGAACGATAAAATAAAACTATTCTAAGTATTGAAAAGAGATTAGAAAATAGAACCCGAACTGAAGAGCCGCAAATGAAATCACTACCCCTAATTCCTAATTTATCACTACTGTAACTTTAATACTTGCAATTCAATCAATTCGTGAACCCAGTCACCAACCAGGCAGCCCAACACACTTCTGGCCCATACCGAATTTCATAGTAACAGCTTCAAAAATAGCTCAAAAATAGCCTTAATAAGCTTCCAAAAAAATTGACGAATAAGCTATTCCAAAACCAAATAAGCTTCCAATAAAAAAGCCTTAACCCAAACTTCAAAAATCTTCAAACAAAAAAAACAATAAGCAACCCGAAATAAGCTCTCGGTCACAAATAAGCCAACGAACTAAACAAGCTATCCAAATAAGCTAGCTACAAACTAAATTATTAGAAATCATTTTTTTACCTTTTAAACTTATTCCTAAACCAGATCCGAAAATGAATAAGCTAAAACACCTTTTTCGAGCTTATGAAATAAGCTCAAATTGAGAAAACAAGATCTAAACGTTTTTATTCAGGTTTATCTATTTAGGAGCTCATTAATATTGATAATAAGATGATATTTGAAAAAGGTTTCGGAAATAAAAGCCTGAATAAGCTGATTTCAGCTTATTTGAGCTTATGGTGTTTAAAACAATCAAAAGCTAATAAACCACAACCATATAAGCTCAAATAAGCTTATAGGATTAGATCTAATAGATTTTAAGATATTTTGAAACAATAAGGACAAGAGATAAGCTCGGAATAAGCTCGAACGAAAATTTGCTTATAAATAAGCTAATGACGATTTTGAAATAAGAATAGATAAGCTTGCATAAATGAAAAACTTACATTACACTTTTGAAAATAAGCTGTTTACAATAAGCCTACACTATTACAATAAGCTAAAAAAATTTATCTAAGCTAAACCTACTCTAATAAGCTAAAATAAGCTGAAACAAAACTAGGAAAAATAAAGTGAGAAGTAGTTCCAAATGAAGGGGAGGCGTGTTGTATAAATAGGGTGAGAAGGGGGTATCTTGTAAATTTTTCCAAATTATTTGAGCCAATCATTGGCTTTAATTACTCTTCCCTCGGATCGTCGAAATATGCAGGGGTGATCTACCGTTTAGGAGAGGCCACGTGTCATTATGACTACTTCCATTGTACGCAGTAAATTCCGTCCCTTGGATCATATTAAGAATGAAATTAGAATTGCTTGAGAAGTTAAAAAAGAGACTAGCCACATGTTGCTCATTCATTCGTCCCTCTAAATACAAGTGCGCTGTCATGTGACATTGTGGAATTAATTCTACACCATGTGACCTTACGTCACTACTATCATGAAATTTGATACAAATTTATGTTACTCATTATTTGGGCTTTGAAACTTAATGGGCTTAGCAATAACATGGCTGGCCCGGCCCGTTAAGTGGGTTACGGGCTGGCCCACTAAAATCCGAGGGCATTATTGGACTCGTATTCTCGCACTCTTTCCACTGGCATGCTCGGGAACTTATCATGAATTTGTCTTGATTTTAAATAATAGGCACTCTTGATCGCGACGAACCCGTAAATACCCATTTTTACATAGTTTTCTATCCTTTTACCTGCAAAACATAAGAAATGCCAAACAAACATATTTGCAAGATAATTATCCATATTTTAGTATTTTTAGTCCTTTTATAGTGTTTTACGGGTTACAAAAGATGTGTGTTTTAGCAAACATCAAGGTTCTCCATAAGTCGTCGTATACGGATACGATGGACTCCCTATGCAGCCGGTAGCCCCACCATCATCGGATTTCATACCTGGTCCCGAGGAGCCACAAGCACCACTTCAATCAGACTTTGTTCATGAGCCTGTGTACCCTGAGTTCTTAGTTCCATCCGATGCTGAGGCACCGATGAAGGAGCAGCCTTATGCTGCTGATGCTTCACTGATAGCCCTATCACCGGGTTATGTGGCTGACTCTGATCCGGAGGAGGATCTAGAGGAGGATCCTAAGTAGAAGCATACTGATTATCCCGCTGACGGAGGGGATGACGATGACGATGATGATGACGATGACGATTATGATGTTGATGACGAGGAGGAGGAGACCTCTGATACCAAGGAGGAGGAGGAGGAGCACCTAGCTCCGGCCGATCCTTCTATCGTACCCGTTGTTGACCCTATTCCCTCAGCTGGGGATACAGAGGCAGTCGAGGCTGAGGAGCCTGCACCTGCACATGGATCGCCTCGGACTAGAGTCCCTTTTTCTCAGACACGTCTCCGTAGGGCACGGAAGACTGTCAGACTTGAGCCACCTATGTCACCATCCATGGAGGCACGCATTGCCGAGTATGCTGCTTTACCTACACCACCATTACCACCACCATCTCCATTATCACCTTGGTCATCTCCACTACCTCAGATTCCCTCACCACCACTTCTACCACCACTACCACCACCTACTGCTGATAGCCCCACTTATGCTGAGGCACCACTAGGCTATAGAGAAGCTGGGATTAGGATGAGAGCTTCATCACCACCTGTACCCGCATCATTACCGTTACCATCATCACCACTACCACCCTTATTGTTCATAAACCAACCAGTCACCATAGGAGGATAATTCCTAGGACGAGTTACCACCTTCAAATGGAATGTTATGTTTACTTCTCCACATGTGGGCGAGATTTCGACTGCTGCCCCTAGGCCTGAACTGGAGGTCATAGGGTAGATTTATTGGTGTTTATTGGCACTCTGGAAGGCCCGAAACCATATGACAGAGAATCGAGGCGGTCTGGCAATGGTTAAGGGAATACTAGGTAGACCTGAGAGAGGCTGTCGAGGAGGTAGCATCGGCGACTCTTGAAGGGGTCAATACTAGGGTGACCGAGCTTGCTGCAGTTCAGGAGCATGATGCCTAGGATATCTATGCTATGATAAAGGATACCCTGGACAGGCAGACTCGGATATTTCAAAGTGTTGAGGCATTGGTCGATGATAGGCAATACCACTATGAGACTGTACGACTCTTAGATCAGGAGGCTCTAGTCTCCTGAGAGTCTTGGGCACATTTGGTGGGACTTAGTTTGGCAGTTCACTATGAGCTTCAAGGATACAGGACTCACACTTGGATGCAAGATCACCGTATCGATGCGCAAGAGTCATTAATAGCGACGCTGGTTGCATAGGTTTATCTCACTACAGGGACATTTGGCGACGACTCTAGGAGAGATTCGAGCACTCCAGGCTAGAGATCAGACTTGTGCAGATGCCCCTGAGGGCGCTGGTAGTAGTGCCCTAGTTTACTTTTCATATTCATAGCAATCATTTGTTGGCCATTTTATTTCCCCCAGCTACACGGTAATAGGACCTAATATTTTTCATTCTTGTATCGAACAATCCATGTATGTTTTCTAATTATAATATGAGATGTAGTATTATTCATGTTCCGATCTCATTCTGTTATGTGTTGTGATCCCAGTCATGTTATATAATCACTGTGTGATGTGATCTTGTTTATATATAATGTGGTTGTATTATGATTATGTGATCTCATTCGTGTTATGTGTGTTGACCCAGTAATGTTTATATAATCACTGTGTGATGGAGATCTAGTTATATATTGTACCCAGCCATGTTGTGATGTTTATGAAAACTCACGTATTTTATATTGTTGTTATTTAGAACAATAATGCCTCCAAAAAGAACCCTCTGCTGCTAGCAAGGACTACTGCTGCTTGCGTGCCTAGCCCCAATGACTGCTACTGCTGTTGAGCAACTGATCGCAGAAAGAGTTTCCGCGGCACTTGCCAATCATGAAACTCTTCGAAACAACACTAATGGTCATGGCGATGGAAGCCATAATTCTGGCACTAGAATCAGAAGGACTACACGCACTCTGCGTGAGTGTACATACAAAGATTTCCTAAACTGTCATCCACTTAATTTCAAGGGTACTGAATGGGTAGTTATGTTGGCCCAATGGTTTGAAAAGATGGAATCAGTATTCCACATAAGAAACTGTGTTGTGGAGAACCAAGTTAAGTTCGCTACTTGCACTTTTATTGGAAATGCCCTTACATGGTGGAACTCCCACATGAAGGCCGTTACTCAAGATGTTGCTTATGCCATGGACTAGAAGACACTGAAGAAGATTATGACAGTCAAATACTACCCAATGGGAGAAATCAAGAAGTTAGAAATTGAGCTCTGGAACCTAAAGGTAAAGGGTACTGATATCCCAAGTTATACTCTGCGTTTCTAAGAACTTGCACTAATGTGTGGACGCGTGTTTCCCGAGGAATCAGATAAAGTTTTGAGAAGTTTTTTAAGTTGGGTGACTCCTGATATGAATCGGGGAAAATAAATGTCATCATCGGCGGGCCTGCAAGACACTGGAGAAAGAATTGAGTTTGCCAATGATCAGATGGACCAAAAACTCCTCACTATTACTGAAAGGCAAGCTGAGCAGAAAAGAAAGTTGGATTTCAATGTTGGGAACAATCAAGGGTACCAACAACAAAACAAGAGGCAGAACACTAGGAGAGCTTACACTGTTGGACCTGGTGAGAAGAGGGAGTACACAGGATCATTACCCTTGTGTACAAAATGCAACTATTACCACAAAGGGCCATGTGCTCCCAGGTGTAATAAATGCAAGAAGATCGGTCATTTGGCTCGTGACTGTAGGAGTTCTGGTCCTAACAATAATAACAACAATCGTGGGAACTCCGGAGCAACTCAAAATGTTGTCACTTGCTATGAGTGTGGTGTTCAGGGGCATTACAAGAAAGACTGACTAGCCCGAAAGTTAAGAATGGAAACCGTTGGAAAAATCAACATGGGAATGGCAATGCTCCAGCCAAGGTTTATGTAGTGGGCAATGCGGGAACAAAATCAGACTCCAACGTCGTTATGGGTACGTTCCTTCTAAACAACCGTTATGCTTCTATCTTATTCGATATTGGTGCCGATATGAGGTTTGTATCTACCACATTTAGTTCCCTAATTGATATCATACCAACCGTATTAGACCATTATTATTATGTGGAACTAGCTGACGGGAAAGTAATTAGGATAAACACTATCATCCGGAGTTGTACATTAAATTTATTAAACCATCTATTCAACATCAACTTAATGCCCGTAGAACTTGGTAGTTACGACATCATAATCGGTATGGATTGGTTGTCAAAGTACCACGCGGTCATTGATTGTGCCGAGAAGATCATTCATATTCCTTGGGTAAATGAAACCTTACTGATCTGTGGCGACTGAAGCAATTAGGGAAACGAGACCCATTTGAATATCATTTTGTGCACCAGGACTCAAAAAAAGTTTTGTTAAAAATGACATCATGTCTTTTTGTGCACTTTTACTACTAACGAAGAGAACTGATGACAATCGTAGGAGAAGCGACTTGAGGATGTACCAATCATTCAAGATTTTCCTGAAGTATTTCTTAAAGAATTGCTGGGTCTTCCACCTACTCGACAAGTGGAATTCCAAATTGATTTGATGCCTGGTGCTGCACCCGTGGCATGAGCACCTTATCGATTAGCTCCTTCCAAAATGAAAGAGTTGTCAGAGCAACTGCAAGAACTATCCGACAAGGGATTTATAAGACCCAGTTCCTCACCTTGGGGAGCTCCGGTCTTGTTTGTCAAAAAGAAGGACGGATCATTTCGAATGTGCATCGACTATCGGGAAT
This sequence comes from Tanacetum coccineum, assembly GCA_026074375.1. Classification (NCBI taxonomy): domain Eukaryota; kingdom Viridiplantae; phylum Streptophyta; class Magnoliopsida; order Asterales; family Asteraceae; genus Tanacetum; species Tanacetum coccineum. The sequence goes on from BQNB010031269.1 coordinate 47,626, forward strand.
TAAACAAGCTGACGGTGAAGAATCGTTATCCACTCCCAAGGATCGACGCTTTATTTGATCAACTACAAGGATCCAATGTTTATTCTAAGATAGACTTGCGATCGGGTTATCATCAGCTTCGAGTACGTGAACAAGATATTCCAAAGACGGCATTCAGGACTCGGTACGGTCATTACGAGTTCCAAGTTATGCCATTCGGTTTGACGAACGCACCGGCGGTGTTTATGGATCTCATGAACCGGGTGTGCAAACCATACTTGGATAAGTTTGTAATTGTCTTTATTGACGATATACTAATTTATTCAAAGGACAAGAAAGAGCATGAAGAACATCTTAAGGCAATTCTGGAATTGCTTAAGAAAGAAGAATTGTACGCTAAATTCTCTAAATGTGAATTTTGGATTCCTAAAGTACAATTTCTCGGCCACGTGATTGATAGTCAAGGCATTCACGTGGATCCCGCCAAGATCGAATCAATAAAAGATTGGGCATCTCCTAAAACACCAACGGAGATACGTCAATTTTTAGGTCTTGCCGGTTATTATCGGAGGTTTATCGAAGGATTTTCGAAAGTTGCTAAGCCGATGACCAAGCTCACGCAAAAGAAAGTTGCCTTTGAATGGGGTGACAAGCAAGAAGCAGCTTTTCAGACATTGAAGGATAAGTTGTGTAGCGCACCTATCTTAGCCCTCCCACAAGGAGCTGAGAACTTCATTGTATATTGCGATGCGTCGCATAAAGGATTGGGTGCGATATTGATGCAAAACGAGAAGGTGATTGCGTACGCATCACGACAGTTGAAGATTCATGAGAAAAATTATACTACTCATGATTTGGAACTTGGTGCAGTAGTGTTTGCTCTAAAAATTTGGAGACACTACTTGTATGGAACCAAATGTACTGTGTTTACCGACCACAAAAGTCTACAACACATTCTTGACCAAAAGGAGCTGAACATGAGGCAACACCGTTGGTTAGAGTTGCTCAGTGATTACGACTGTGAAATTCGTTATCACCCGGGGAAAGCAAACGTAGTGGCCGATGCCTTAAGCCGTAAAGAACGGATTAAGCCATTACGGGTTCGAGCCTTAGTCATGACTATTGGTTTGAATCTCCCCAAACAAATTTTGGAAGCTCAAATAGAAGCACAGAAACCAGAGAACATCAAGAATGAAGACGTAGGAGGTATGATCAGGAAGGATATACCGAAGGAAAAATTGGAACCCCGTGCCGACGGAACTCTATGCTTAAATGGCAGGAGTTGGTTGCCATGTTATGGTGATTTAAGGACCGTGATTATGAACGAGTCCCACAAATCAAAATACTCTGTCCATCCGGGTTCTGACAAAATGTATCAAGACATGAAAAAGCTATACTGGTGGCCCAACATGAAGGCCGACATCGCCACCTATGTTAGCAAATGTTTGACGTGTGCTAGGGTCAAAGCTGAACATCAAAGACCATCGGGATTATTGGTATAACCCCAGATACCTCACTGTAAGTGGGACAATATCACTATGGATTTTGTCACAAAGCTTCCCAAGTCGACACAAAGTCATGACATCATTTGGGTGATTGTTGACCGACTCACGAAGTCTACAATTTTCATACCAATGAGGGAAAACGATCCCATGGAGAAGTTGGCAATGACGTACCTAAAGGAGTTAGTCACAAGGCATGGAATACATGTCTCGATCATTTGTGATCGTGACCCTAGATTCTCATCAAATTTCTGGAAGTCACTTCAGAAGGCCTTGGGTACTAACTTGGATATGAGCATTGCATATCATTCGGAGACGGACAGAAAAAGAGAGAGGACTATTCAAACTCTCGAGGATATGCTACGTGCTTGCGTGATCGACTTTGGAAATGGTTGGGTTAAGCATTTGCCATTAGTCGAATTTTCATATAACAATAGTTATCACGCTAGCATCAATGCTACACCGTTTGAGGCACTGTACGGTCGAAAGTGTCGCTCACCAGTTTGTTGGGTCGAGGTCGGAGAAGTTCAACTCACCGGTCCAGATTTAGTTCAAGAGACGACCGAGAAGGTCATTCAGATCAAGCAAAGGATTCAAGCCGCTCGTGACCGACAAAAGAGCTACGCTGATTTGAAACGTAAGCCGATGGAATTTCAAGTTGGAGATAGGGTTATGATTAAAGTTTTACCTTGGAAAGGGGTCGTAGGTTTTGGAAAACGAGGGAAGTTAAACCCTTGATATGTTGGACCTTTCAAAGTGCTGTAAAAGGTTGGATCTGTTGCTTACAGACTTGAACTTCCTCAAGAGTTGAGCAGGGTTCACAATACTTTTCATGTGTCGAATCTAAAGAAGTGTTACTCTGATGAACCGTTAGCCATGCCATTAGATGGAATTCACATCGATGATAAGCTTCAATTTATGGAAAAGCCCGTTGAAATTATGGAATGGGAGATCAAACGATTAAAGCGAAGCCGTATACCACTCGTTAAGGTTCGATGGAACTCGAGAAGAGGTTGAAATACCCACATCTCTTTACTAATCGGGGGTCTTCATCCACTACAAGGTCTTAAGCTTTGAGGGCAAAGCTCTTTTAACGTCCTAATCTTGGGAATCTGATCTTCGACACAACAAAATGTATCACTCTAATACATATCTTATCATTCTTTCAGAGGCTAATTTTCACAGATTATCCATAGGGACATATGGGAATTAACTACGTAGAAGGATAAGCTTAATTACAACTTTTAAGTTAGGTTTTTCTCTCCTCTCAAACATGACATAAATCGCCACGTATTTACTAATCTGAAAAACTTTTAGCTGTAACACATAAGTTTGATGGACTTCCCGACTTAAAAAAAATTTCAAGGGATGGAATTTTCTGGAAAGTTGACTCTTTGGTTTATTCATAGCTCAAAAAACATAACAATACACGTTTTATAATCTTGATATCAGTCGTTGAACACGTACCAAAATTCTGCTCAAACCTAAATCAGTTTTATCGCAATTCTAAACCTACAACATATTACTGAACTTACCCTAATCAAGCCTAATCATTCTGTCCTCATTAAATATCATTAATGTTCTGAATTTTAGGAAACCTTAGATACATCATAATTTATTTTTTACATGATTTAAAATGTTTAATCAGAATAAGAATAAAATACCTAGCGCTCTTACTTGCTCCTACGCGATCTAGCTCTTAAATTCTTGAATCAAAACTTGTTTTTCCTTGTGATTAGGGGCTGAGGTCGACACGATGAGAGGAGGAGCAGGAATAAAAACCTAAATTATGAAGGGTTTACAGGTTTTAATAAAAGTATACAAGTCCTAGTCCAAATCAAAAACCTTTTTCCCTTTTTTTTCTTTTGGGCCGATCGCCATACCCCCCATAAATTTTATTATTATTATTATTAGTTATATTATTATATATATATATTTATTATTTATTTTATTTATTAAATCATTAATTACATATTCACCTTCAATACCTTAAGTTTTTACAAAAACCTATGTAAATTTGGTAAACCATTTTGCTCAAAAACTACTTTCTAAAAATAAATTTCATTTCACCATTTCACTTTCTATTTTTAGAAAGTCCACTATAAATACCCAAATTTTACTCACTTCACTTATTTCCAACATGATACATTTCCCATAAACGCTTAACACAAAATCATCCAACTATTGACGTAGCATTGCAATGCAATACGCCATTCCTTTCCATTATCACTACACGTGAACAAATGGAATACTCATCACCAAACATAAACGCATTCAAAATGAGATGATCATACACCTCAAAATGATATTAAGCACATACTTAACTCACTTAGCACACATAAAATCATATAGCACATCACTTAAAAAAACATTAAAATGAACTTTAGCACAAACCTTAACAGTATGAATAATTGCTCAGATCTTCGGGTGTCAATAATCATCCATCCCTTACCAAATGTTGCTTTTGGACTTATTTGGCGCTCAACATTTGTAACGAGTATCAATCACAAGATTTATTGCATTGTTGTCAAATGATGACTATAGTAGGTTTAGTGAGTTTTCCTTTTGGCCACTAAGATGTGACTAGTGGGATCTTTAAAACTTTTATAACTAGCATAGAAGAAAACTAAATAAATCATAAGGTTAAAATCATCAGATGTGACAATGGAACTGAATTTAAAAATAATGACATGAATCAGTTATGTGGGATGAAAGGGATTGAGAAGGAATTCAGTATTGCCAGAACTCCACAACAAAATGAAGTTGCTAAAAGAAAGAATAGGACACTAATAGAGGTAGCTAGGACTATGATAGCAGTTTCCCTCTTACCTACTACATTTTGGGCTGAAGCAGTTAATAATGCTTGTGATGTTCAGAATAGGGTTTTAGTGACCAAGCCTCACAACAAGACACTTTATGAACTATTACATGGTAGACTACCTAGTATAAGTTTTATGAGACCTTTTGGTTGTCCTGTGACCATTCTTAATACCTTAGATCCCATAGGCAAATTTGATAGGAAGGCTGATGAGGGGTTCTTGGTTGGATACTCTATAAATAGCAAGGCTTTTAGGGTATTTAACACTAAAACTAGAAAAGTAGAGGAGAACCTGAACATAACCTTTCTTGAAAACAAACCTAATGTTGCAGGAAGTGGACCAGATTAACTCTTTGATATTGATTTACTAACAAACTCTATGAATTATGAGCTAGTTACTGCAGGGAATCAAACTAATAAGAATGCATGTATCAAGGATAATGTTGATGCAGTACCTACTCAACAATATATTCTGCTACCATTACTTTATGATAGTCCATAAAGCTCAGAGGATGCAGTTGCTGATGATGCTAGTAAAAAGACTAATGAAAAACCAGCAAATAAGGGTGAAAGAAATGGTCAAGAGAAGGAAGGAGGAGCTTCAAATAAAAAAGGTGACCAGAATGTGCAAGATTTTAGAGCTGAATTAGATAATTTGCTTGTTCAACAGAAGGAAGGTTATGCTACCAGCACTAACAGAGTTTCTACTGTTAGTCCATCTGTTAGTGCTACTGGGCAAAGTTTTGATAATGCTGATGATCTTCCAACTAATCCTCTTATGCCTGATTTGGAGGATACTGCTGATCTTCTAAATACTGGTATCTTTAGTGGTGCATATGATGATGAAGATGAGGGTGCAGAGGCTGACCTTAACAACTTGGAAATAACCATGAATGTCAGTCCTATTCCCACAACCAGAATACACAAGGATCATCCTAAAGACCAGATCATTAGAGACATAAATTCAGCTACTCAAACAAGGAGGATGACCAAGATTTCTAAAGAACATGCTTTGGTCAGTTACATTAATAAGCAGAGAAGAACAAGACACAAAGATCATCAAAACTTTTTATTTTCCTGTTTTCCCTCTCAAAAAGAACCCAAAAAGGTGATTCAAGCTTTGGATGATCCAAGCTGGATAGAAGCAATGCAAGAGGAGTTGCTACAGTTTAAATTGCAGAAGGTTTGGACATTGGTTGATCTACCTAATGGCAAGAGGGCCATTGGAACCAAATGGGTCTCATAACACCCCGTGTTTTAGGGTCATTTACGACGTCAATATATTTTCTATTTATTTTTAGTATTGTACGCGTTTGCTTTTAAATCGTAATCGTTAAGTTAAATCGCGTAAGCTAAAAATTATCATTCAATGTAAACGGGCATCAAACAATTAAATGTTTACATCAAGCAAGTGTTAAGTAATTATTTTGAGTGTAATTATTAACTTTGTTTATTTTATTTTTATTGGTTACGTAAAGTGATTACGTTTCGCGATAAAATACGTTTAGGCATTCCCGGAACCACCAAAACTTTTCTACGCTTCAACAAATACCCACAATTATACCCAATACCCAAAATTTACAAAATATCATCCTATATACATACATGTGGCCGGATTCATGGAGATAGAAACCAATAAAATATCTTACAAAACATCCTTCCTTGATTTCATGGGATGTTCTCATGTTTTAGGAACCAAGGCTCATTTTTCTTACTAACTCAAATAGTAACTTGACCAAGACTTCCTAGAATTCCTCTAAGTGTTCCTTGACTAGTGTCCTAGGTATATAATGCCTTATCTAAGAGATAAACACACACACTCTCATTTCCAAAGTGAAAACAAAACAAAACTCTCTCATCTTCATCTCCAATACCCACGGCTCAAAATCATATACCTAAACCATCCATACAAATTTTATTTACAACAATTACAAGTGTTCTTATATCATACCTAAGATAACCTAAGGTGTTTAGAAGGTTTGCTTCAAGGTTTACAAGTGTTAAAGGAAGAAAGTTTAAGATTAGGGTTTTGGTGAAATTAGGGTTTTCAAGGTGTTAAAAGCTAGGGTTTGTTTGTTAAATAAGGGTTCAGATCATATTGTTCATCATACTTCATATTAAGGTTGCCTAAAAACCTTAATCTCTTTACTTTTGTGATTTTATGCATATATGATGTTTATGTAGTTAATTACCATTTAAGGAC
>BQNB010031270.1:0-48843 GCA_026074375.1 Tanacetum coccineum
CGGTCCACTAGTTCGGTCCTCTCGTTCGGTTCTAACTAGTAAAAAACACTCGTTCGGTTCAAACTAGAGAACACTCGTTCGATTCTAATTAGAAAGCACTCGTTCGATTCTAACTAGAAAGCACTCGTTCGATAGACACTGATGAAGCTTGTTCGGTTCAACCTATGCAGCTGCTCGTTCGGTCATCTTGTTCGGTCCTCTAGTTCAATTCCCTTGTTCGATTCTCTAGTTCGATTCTCTAGTTCGATTCTCTAGTTCGGTTCTAACTAGTACGAAACCTAAATTTTCAAAACTCAAAAAGACACGATTTTTAATGGTTTTTAGCAAAAAAATCTTGTACAACTAGTATTACTAACCCTATAGGAACAATAAAAATGAAAATTTTAAGGTTTTTAAGCCAACAAATTTTTATCACTAATTTGCTCTTTGTAAAGGTTTTGAACACAAATCAAACACAATAATCTAAACACACCACTCTATGGCTCTGATACCAATTGAAGAATACTAGTAATCTAATGATCAACCAAGAACAATAAGTGAGATGTGGGTTGGATTGTTAGAGAAAACTTGGATGGAATATGGATGATGTATTAATGAAATGAATGGAAAACAAATGGAACAACCAACCCTCTCCAAGACTAGGAGAGGGTGTATAAATACTACATAGGAGCCGGCCATGGGCTGGAGTTGGGCCACCCATGGGCCTTGGGCCGGACTAGATTACTAATCTAATCCTTATACTAACTACGAGCTAAGACTTGTTACAACTTTGGAAGTGACCGACACTTTTCGTGTTTCCAACAAGAATGATAACAACCCCGGAGTCTTGCCTATACTACACTACAACAGTTAGGTACACTACCTAGGGAGTTGTAAAACTCTTTGTGAGTTGCAACACCCACATCAGAGGTCGAAAACCAATTTGACCTTTTTTGTATATAACGTTTTCAAAATTGAATTCATGCTACTCATTATGATGCCACTTACATTTTTATTTTATTTTTCAAAGGCTTTTTGTACTTTTGTATATGCTTTTACAGAGCACTCGGTATGGTGGTGGCACCAACCTGCCCCACGGCGCCACCAATTATACCAGACCTCGCGCCAAACCCTCTCGTGCCACCACCACCAGCCCACGCCGTGGGATTTTCCTCTTTTTTTAATTTTCAAGTGGGTATTGTGTTTTTGTGTGAGGTTTTGTGTTTGTATTGTGATGAGAAAGTTTTTTTTAAGTTGCAGGTCTGACGCAAGGAGGAAGAAGAAGATTGGTGGATTTTTTATATTTTTTTCACTTTAAACCTTGTTGTTATGTAAGTTTACATTATTTGCCCTTGTTAGTGTTTTTCTTGCATCGTTAGTCTCTATTTTGTTTACAATGTTAGTTCTTATTTAATTATATATTAGTAAATGAAAAGGAAAAAATTCTCACGACACACATATTGTGGTGCCAACCAGAGAGGGGGGTTTTAGTGTCATGTGAAATAGTGGTGCCATGGGAAAAAGTAGTGAGGTGGCACCACCTTTTACCCACGGTTTAAAACCATGACACCACTGTATTAAATGCTCTAACTGTATATCTAATCATCATCCAAACTGTTGTAGTCCCAAAACATAATCAAGTCCCAATACACACCTTCCTATCAAGATTGAATAAGTAAGCACTCAAATATGAGCTTTTCCATTTTTAAATGAGCTTTTAAGTAAAAAGAGCAAGCAAATCCAACAATAACAATGCTCAATCACGTTTACCGAAATATAATAATTTTTATTGTACTATTTATTATCTTTTATTTTAACAATACCCCTTAACTGAATGACAATGATACGACCCTTGCGGATAGTATCGGGATAGGGCACCACTTCAAGTGTGTGCTAGCTCCGTCAGAAGAGAGAAGAGAAGATTGGAGATTTGTTTATCTTAAACTTGATTGATTTATTGATATAATAAAAGATTACAAAGAGTATTTATAAAAGAAAAGTAGGGTAAAACCCTAATAGCTAAATGGGTCATGGGTCTCTTATGTGCTATATGCTAACAACCCTAAATGGACCATGGGCGTAACACTCCATACTCCTTCGAAACCATCTTGTCCTCAAGGTGTTGTCTAAAAAAATCTTGATTCTGGGATCCCATAGCGTGTGCATGACACCCCCAAGTATGAATTCCATTGTCCGCTCCACATAATCGTGTGTCACCTTTCCTAATTTTTGTAACCATTGAATGCCCAACACAACATCCGGTCCTTTCCTAGGAAGCACGTATAAATCAACCCCCACAGCTAACCCTTGCATATTTCTCCCCACTTTAGAACAAATATTTTCACATAACAAAGTCTCGCCACTCCCAATGTAAACCTTAAAAGGTTTAGTGATGGAAACGTCTAGCTTCATCCATTCTACCACACCTGGTTGAACAAAATAATGGGTACTCCCATTATCAATAAGCACATGGATATTACCCGAACCAATTATCCCCATAACTGAAGAGACCGAGGACTTTCGTTTCCTACTAAAGAATTTGGAGTGGAGATATCCCCCCTCTCCAATGTGTCGCCCTGGTCCTCCGGATTATCCTGATCCGCGTTCGCATCCTCATCTGAGTTGGAAGTAGGTTTAGGTGGTGTGGTCGATAACGCCAGTTTAACCAGTTCTGGATTATCCTTTTAAATATGTCCTTCGCCACTATTAACAATCGCCGTGTTGCTGACCGACGACACTCTCTGATCCCCTAAACGTGCCTCTGTAATGCGAGCCAAAGAGAAGGCATCACCAAGAGTCATGGGTTTAGGCACCAACAGTTCCCAATGTCACGAGGGTTTGAGACCTGATATATAAAACGAAATCAATAATTTTTCTAGAATCTCCGTTACCCGGTGCATCAGTTTCTCAAAGTCACTTTGGTATTGTGCCACGGCTATAAATTGTAGTAGTTTGGACATCGCCCCCTCCCCGGATCATCAAACTTACAAGGCCCAAAACGGTTTTGTACACTCTCTAAGAATCCATCCCAAGTTGTGATTAATTTATTACGCGTCATCCACCAGAACCATTCTGCTGCAACCCCCTCAAGATTAAAACCAACCACACCTAATCGTTGATCCATCGAAGTAGATAAAAGTGTGAAGTACTCATTGATGGAAAAAACCCAACGATCCCGATCGGTTCCCGAAAACTTGGGCACGTCGAGCCTCATGGAGCGTGGGATTGGTGACGCAATCTCACCACTACCGCCATTACGCCCAGCTTGAATTAACCCTTTAGTCGCTTGTAAATCGGCTTGCAACGCCGCCAACTGCACTTGAAACGCGTTTGCTTGCTTCCTGATTGATAACCTGATTTCCTTCAATTCCTTCATAGCAATTTTTTTATTTTTTATGAATAGTTGCCGATGAACAGTACCTATTGTGAAACCCCGTGAATTTCAGGTCGTTATTTTAAACTTTTCCGTGCTCAATTTTATAATTTATAAGTTACGTGTTAATCTGGCAATTATCCGGGAAGTTGTCCCGCGTGAAAATTGAAAATCATTATGGAAGTGTTCCGACGTCGGACTAAGTTTAGTCTACTCGTATTATTCTTAATTTAATCATTTATTAGTGTTACATAGTTTACGTACACTTACGTTTGCAAATTTTACGTTTTTCGTGTGCGTTTCGCATTTTTAGCGTTTTACGTCAAACGGAACCTTGGAAACTTACCACCTTTGCATGTAAACTCAAAATGTCACCCACTATATTAAAACTTGTCAAAAATTTCAAAAATCCCTCCCCCTACCCTTTTGATTTTCGATACAAGCAAAAAGAAAAGGAAACCAAAAATTTGAATTCAAAACAAAGTCACATGCGAGATAGTGACATACTTGTTTTCTTCCCCCATGCACCCAACTTATGCATGCACACTCTTACACATCACATGAGGCTTGGACCACTTAAGGACTAGCCAATGGAGAGCACCTTGAAGTCAAAGAAAAGGCTTTGGTCCCCCCTCTTTTTGTCCTTTGCCGTTCAAACCATAGAGCCACAAAGGGTGGATGGTTCAATTTTTTCTACCAAGCCATGACTCACCATATGTCTAAACCCTAAACCCCTGTACCCTATATATACCTTATGATAGAATTTTAGGTCATTCATTCTTACCATAGCCTCAACAAAAATCTTTTTCCCTCCCCCTTTGTTCTCGAGGTCACGGCTAACACACACACCTACACTTTCAATAGTTTTGATTTCTACCAAGATCCAAGCATTTCAAGATCATTTCTAACCATATCTAAGGTGTTCCAAGAGTGGGTTTGAAGATTTATAAGGTCTTACAAGGTTTCAAGAATTATGGTTTTGGTTTATTAAGTGGGTTTTGCAAGATTTGTTATTGGGTTTTAAGATCTAAGGTTTCTAAGCTAGATCTTGTGTTTCTTTCTTGATTCTTCACACCTTGTAAGTGTGTTCTTGATCTTTCTCTTATTTCTTTCTTTACTTGTGATCTTTGATCAAGTTTATAAATATATGTCCATGTGTTTGTGAAACTTTTATAAAAGAAAGTGAAATAAGTTTGGTGAATCTTTTAAAAATGGAAGTATCTTGATATAAGTTTTGTTAGTTGGTAAGAAAGAGTGAACTTGTGTGTTTCAACAAAGATGATGATGGGATTATGATAGATTAAGGGTGGATTTTGTTGGTTGGATTAGTAGTGAACGGGATTAGGTTAGAATAAGCACTATTGTGAAGTTTAGATGGATTTTTAGAAGCGTTTGCGAAAAACTAAGTTGTTGTCCCAAATTAGTTTTTGAGTTTTCGGCCGCTTAAAAATATTTTCATTAGTCAAGAAGGAAGTTTTTGGATGACTCGTTTCATGTAGATAGATTTTTACATATCGAACGTTAAAAACAGACTTAAAACGACCAATATATGCTAAAAAGAAACTTGAAACATTTTTCGGCAAAATAGTTAATAGTGGCTGCTGATTGGATTTAGAAAACGGGGTTTCAGACACTTTTGGAATGGTTTGAGCTTTTAAAACGTTGGAGAAACATGTAGTAACACTAGTATATTAAGTAGAAACATTAGAAACGTCACAAATATATTATCTATTTCTAAAACGGGAAACTTCTAAAGATAGTAAATTTTGTTATATAATAGCAAGGCGAACTTAAAATGTAGGCGTTAGGGCTGAGTATCGGGTCAAAACCGACCCGACCCGACCCGAACCGATTCAAACCGAAACCGAACATTGTCGGATTTCAGGACCGAAACCGAACCGATTACAACTCGGTCGGTTTCGGTATTGGTCGGGCCTAGTCGGGCTCGGTTTCGGTATTGGGCTGTTAGGCCCGATTCATCACATCAAACTACCACACACCAAAATAGCAAATCCAAACACCACATATTGGGCTGTACATATTCAATACAGATTACAAATTCAAAATAACAAATCCAAACACAAATTACAAATTCAATACAGTAGCAAATCCGACAAATATTACGACAAAGCAAATTAAATCATGCTTGAACATTCTTCTCTCTTCCTTGACCTTGTTCTCCTTTTTGTTTGTCTAAACCCTCTTGAATTTCTAGAAAAACATAAAAAAGTAACAAACGAATTACAAATCTATAATGACAATAAAAAACTATGTATGAGTTATCGAGTTTACCTTTAGCAAGCTCGTCGTCTTTCATCAAATCTTCCAACGTATCCATAGTGATATTTCTACTTGAAGTACGAATCCAATCTTGCGTGCACACCAAAGCCTCTACAATGTTTGGCGCTAAAGAATTCCTATACGGGTCCAAAACGCGACCGCTCGCGCTAAAGGCCGATTCGGAAGCAACGGTGGATACTTGGATGCACAAGATATCTAAAACAAAAAAACTCCAACTATAAATGATACTCGGAAGCAACTATAAACTCCAACTATACAACTATAAACAGCAGAAAAAAAAAACAGCAGCTGCTGTGACAGCAGCAAAAAATAAAACAACAGCTGCTGGCTGTGACAGATTCAAAAAAAACAGCCTATATATTATAAAAAAAAAATTGCATACCTTTCGCCATCCTTGATACGATTGGAAATCGTGGACTATTTAGCTTCCACCAAGTAAGTATTCTTTAATCACTTTTTCATCATACTTCCATGTTTCTAAAGTCCCACTACTAGTGCCACCCTCATCCTTCTCACCAATCGATTTCTTAAATGCTAGCTTTTTTTGTTTCTTAAGTTTCTCAACATCGGGGTTAGATTCACAATTAGGGTAATGATTGTTCAAGTGTCGCGTACCATGTCTTTGGGAGTCGGCTTTGAAAACCGCTGGACACCATTTGCAGTATGCCATCTTAATAAGTACCCCATCTTCATCATTTTCAAACTTTTGATCAAAGTATTTCCAACATTCGGCTTTCGGTTTCCTTGTTGGGGCTTTTTCCTTTTGCGGTTTGATCTTATTCCCAAGAGTCTCCACGTCTATGGTCGTTCCCTACACTCATATAGCAGCCAGCAACATTATATTATCTGCCAAAGTGCCCAGGTTTTCAAAAATAAGTTCCAAAGAGTGAACTTAATTACTTAAATTTCATAAGCCCAACTGCCCAAAAGTCTCAAACTAACTAACTAAGCCAGAATCAATAAGGTCATAAGCCTCAATTTTCACAAACTTATTAGTTTATTCCTTAAACTAATTAGCAGCAGCATCATTATCAAACAATTAGCAATTAGCAGCAACATCATTATCAAACAAAAGCATTAAACCAAAAATTAATTGAAACTCGAATTATAAAACAAAATTAAAATAACTACTTAAATTGTCAGTTTATGTTGAGATGAGAAGGAATCAAATGTAGGAATTGAAGATGAGATTGATTCATATGGGTTGTTTTGTTGAGGTGTTTGTTGATCCATTGAAGATTGTTGAGATTGATTGTTGAGGTGTGTGTGTTAGAGTCGGGGTGTGTGTGTGTGTTTTGTGTTTTGTGTGTGTATCGGCTGGAAAAAAGATGTATACATCTTTGATAATCGGTAAGTCGGTATTTGTCGGGATAAATCGGTTTTTGGTCCCTCCGAACACGGATTACCGATTTAATAACAGATTTTCTCTCCGGAAAACAGACCCGATTCATCGGTATCGGTATCGTGTACGGTCCGAGCTATTCGGTTTTGGTCGGGCTACTAATCGGTTTACTTCGGTCGGTTTTTGCTCAGCCACTACACCTGTAAATAAGTGATCGTATGAACAATAACATTTTTTTTTTGGATTTTAAATCGAAGAAAACCCCTCTCAAGGAAAGCTCTCAATGAAAGCACCAATTGATACGACCCTTGCGGATAGTATCGGGATAGGGCACCACTTCAAGCGTGTGTTGGCTCTGTCAGAAGAGAGAAGAGAAGATTAGAGATTTGTTTATCCTAAACTTTGTTAGGAATTCAAAAATCCTAGGAAAGTATCGGTCACTCTATAGATAATTGTCGTTAGCTCGTTAAGTATTTATTATTTGGTACCTTAATAGGCCAGTTAGGAAAATGCCCATGGACCAAAGCCCATGAACTAGTCATTTCCGGACCTCAATTAGGGCTATAAACATGTAAGTATTTATACACCTCTCCATGCCTTGGAGAGGTGGTTGGTTGTTTATTATTTCACACACATAATACAAGTTTCCTTTCATGTTTCTTTCTCTCTTTAAAATGTTCATCCAACCACTCTCTCTCTAAAACCACATCTCTTTCTCTTTTCATGTATGTTATTTGATTGTTCTTCAATTGGTATCAAGAGCCATGGAGTGATTTGCTTAGTTTTTGTGTTTGTTTTTTTGTTCGTTTTCTTTTCTAAACCGTACGTCCTTTCTTGTTTTTTTCTTTGTTTTCGAAGCTTTTGAGTACACTAAAAGATCATTTACCTTGATAAATATGATATAGTATCTTTAGGATATAGGTGTACAAGCCTAGATTCAAGAAAAACATCATTTTTGTTCATCTTTTGTATTCGAAAAGCTTTAAAAAGTACAAATCTTAATTTCAAAATTTTTGGCTTAAAAACCATAAAGTTTGCATTTTTAAGGTACCTATAAGCTTAGTAATACTAGTTGTACAAGAAAATTTGGAAAAAAAACAATAAAAAATGTGTCTTTTTGTGTTTTTAAAAGTTTGAGTTTCGTACAAGTTGCAACCGAATTAGCAGTTTAGACTTAACTGAACTCGCAGTATTTAGGGTTGACCGAACTCGCAGTTGATAGTGTGGACGAAACTCACAGTTGGATAGTGTTGACCGAACTCGCAGCACTTAGTTCTGACCGAACTCGTAGTTCTTGTTAAGACCGAACTCGCAATTTTAATTAGGATCGAACTCGCAGTTTTAATTAGGACCGAACTCGCAGTTTTAACTAGGACCAAACTCGCAGTTTTTACTATTAGGACCGAACTCGCAGTTTTCAATATTGTCAAAATTCGCAGTTTTTGTTCTGACCTAATTCGCAGTTTACACTTAATCAACCTATTCGCAGTTGTTCTTTGTCAATCGAATTTGCAATTTTTCATTTGGACACCGAATTTGCAACTAAATTTAAATCACACAAATTTGTTAACAAAATTATACGGTTTATTTCTATGACTTGTAAAATCCCGTGAAACATTCACTTGTTTTCCTGATTTTATCAAGAATTGTAAAATCCCATGTAGTTTTTTTGACTTAAAACACATAAAAGACAACTCATAACAACACAATTACTTTCAATCACCGTTCGATCAAACAAGTAATCTTTTAACATACAATTTTCTTAATGACAACTCTTGCTGTCAAAGCGATTCTTTCGGGTGCTGACAATCGTCCACCTATGTTGGAAAAGGATATGTACGATTCTTGGAAAAGCATAATGGAGCTATACATGATGAATAGACAACATGGACGAACGATCCTTGAATTCGTTGAAAATGGTCCACTCATCTGGCCTACAATTGAGGAAAATGGTGTGACTAGGCCAAGAAAATACTCTGAATTGACTCATGCAGATGCAATTCAAGCTGATTGTGATGTCAAAGCAACAAATATCATTCTCCAAGGATTACCACCAGAGGTCTATGCACTTATTAACAATCATCGAATCTCCAAGGAACTTTGGGAAAGAATTTAACTTCTCATGCAAGGAACTTCATTGACGAAACAGGAAAGAGAGTGTAAACTATATGATGAATTCGATAAGTTTGCTTATAAGAAGGGGAAATACTACGTGATTTCTACTTGAGATTTTCACTGCTACTCATTGACATGAACATCTACAATGTGAAACTGGAACAATTTCAAGTGAACACCAAGTTTTTGAATACTCTTCCTCCTGAGTGGAGCAAATTTATGACCGATGTCAAAGTGGTTCGGGACTTGCACACAACTAATATTGATCAGCTTCATGCTTATTTGGAACAACACGAATTTCATGCAAATGAAGTTCGTTTAATGCATGAACGCAACTCAGATCTGCTTGCTTTGGTTGCAACCCATCAGATGACCCAATCTCCTTATACAAGTTTCACTATATCAGTCTCCACAATATGGATTACCTTATCAGTCTCAACAATACTCAATCAATCAATCATCAACACCTCTTTCAATCACTTATCCATCCAATGATTATCAATCATTAGTTCACAATAACGTTTATTCACCACCATAATCCATCCCTCAAATGGAATATGCTCCCATTGTTAACCAACAACACCAACAACCTGAATTTCCCCAACTAGACTCAGGTCTAACTGTTCTAGTGTTCAAGCAAGGTGACGATCACATCGATCCCATCAACCATATGATGTCATTCCTATTAGCTGTCGTCACATCTCGCTATCCTACTACCAATAACCAGCTGAGGAATTCGTCAAACCCTAGGCAACAAGCTACCATTAATGATGGAAGAGTGACTTTACAACCAGTACAGGGGAGACAAATTTCTTTTGCTACGGGTACCACTAGGACCTACACTCCAGGAGCAAGTGGAAGCAATTCTGGGAAACAAAGGACTGTTATTTGTTACAACTGCAAAGGGGAAGGACACATGTCCAAACAGTGCACTAAACCTAAAAGGAAACGGGATGATTCGTGGTTTAAGGATAAAGTGTTGCTGGTACAAGCTCAAGCAAATGGTCAAATTCTACATGAAGAAGAGCTAGCATTTTTGGCAGATCCAGGAACTGCAGAAGGTCAAGCCACACAGACTGTCATTACTCACAATGCTGCTTATCAAGCCGATGATTTGGATGCATATGACTCTGATTGTGATGAACTCAATACTGCCAAAGTTGCTCTCATGGCGAATTTATCTCATTATGGTTCAGATGCTCTCGCTGAGGTACACAATCCTGATAATGTGGATAACAATATGATTAATCAAGGTGTGCAGGTGATGCCGTCTTCTGAACAGTCGAATGTTGTGAACCATTCAGAGACTGAAATAACCAGTGATAGCAATATCATTCCTTATTCTCAGTATGTGACAGAATCACAACAGGCAGCTGTTCAGAATTCTAACTCATCTGCACAACAAGATGCACTGATATTATCTGTGATTGAACAACTGAAAACAATCCTAAATGGACCATAGGCGTAACAGACAAGTAGGTGATAAAGGTATAGATAATTTAAGGGTGTTAATAGGGTTTGTCGAGTTCAGGTTATATTGACAACCAGGTCTATTCAAATTCCTTTAAGAATACACCATAACTCAAACTGACTGGTTTTTTTATGTGACGAGAACTTGAATAATCTAACTAAGTTAAACTCAACACTTGACGTGTTTAGTATTTGAGTTAACCAAATTAACTTGAATAAATTTTAAAAAACCCAATTTCCCAATCCAATAATCTTTTTCGGATTCAGATCATGTCCGCTTTTTGTTACATCATATATTAGATGATGTTTTTGTTTATAAACGAGTTGTAATACCCACGCTTTGTGACGGGGTGGACTAATTTAGCAACGGACCATTAACATGAAGGACCAATTGCGTAAAATATGTGTTGGAGTTTTTTTATTATTAAAGTTATAAAAATACTTAAAGTTAAAAAAAATAAGTTAACGGTCGTTAACGGACCTATAACATGAAGGACCAATTACGTAAACTATGTGTTGGAGTTTTCTTTAATATTAAAGTTAAAAAAATAACGGTCGTTATATAACGACCGTTAGTACTGTAGCTTTTACTGTTCATCTACACTGTAATTACTGTTCATCTATTTATTTATTGTTATTTTTGCTTAACGACCGTTATGTCACTAACGCCCCCAACTCATTGTTATATAGTAGTAATTCTCTTTTCTCTTACGGTCCATATTTCTTTTTTCAGTTGTTCAAAATTAATTGTTTCTTATTAAAAGTAAAAATAAAAGATTGATTGAGTTTATCATATAATCATGTTTTATTATCAAATTTAAAGGATTAGACGAATACCTATGCAAAGCGACGGTGTATGCGGTAAATAAGAGTTAATTACACTGTTCGTCCCTGTGGTTTGGGTCAAATCCCTAATTGAGTCCCTATATTTTTTCTTGCCTAATTGATCCTTATGGTTTAAATATTGCACACCGTCCATCCCTATAGCCAAATCGAGTTATTTTTCCCCGTTATCCCACCTCATGTGCGAGGCACATGAGGGTATTTTAGTCCTTTTGCTCTTATCTTCTTCAACCTATTTATTTATTGTTTATTTTATTTAGAGCAAATTACATAAAGATAGAAAAATTTAAAAGAACAAAACTATAAAATGCATAAATTAGAAAAAGTTATATAAAAATAAATTACAAATAATTTATTAAAAAAAACCATATAAAAAACAAAAAAAATATACAAAATATATAATATTTGTATAACAATCATTTTTTTCTATAACAGTTCCAAACACAAATTAAATTCTTATAGCTAATTTATACACAAATCTCTAAACATACATAAATAAATTCCTCATTCCACTCGGTACATAGTTTGCGGCAAACACGATACCGCCATGACCTCCACCACCGTCCCATCACCTCCACCATCGTCTCATCGCCAACACCACCGTCCCATCACCTCCACCACCGTCCCATCACCTGTCCATCACCTGGCACACCACCACCACCACAATCTAACCCATCTCAATAAAAAACATACCACAATCTAACAATCTAACCCATCTCTTATAAATTCTCAAACATTAAATACAAGCATTTTTAGTTCATACCCAAAAATAAATTCACACTTCACAACAAACACTAAGAACTATATTTCCATCTTTTCTTCTTGAAAACCACGAGATGATATAAAAAGTTAAAAACAAACATTTTCAAAATGATGAAACCACCATAGATCCATCAATATAACAATAAAATGATTAAACCACCAAAACAAGGTATGCGTAAACATTTTCAAAATGATTAAACCACCAAAAACATTATCTGATCTAATGGTTGCCACCAATATAAAATTTCCTAAAACCACTAGTTACCAAAGTCAGCCACCTACCAACTACATCACAATCATTTCGCTGCCGCCGCTGCCACCCATCTTACCAACCTCCGCTGCCACCCATCTTATATATCTATCTTGGTTGTTGTGGTTATATAAATTTGAGTGTCACTTTTGTAGATCTAGATTGGATAAAATCCAACAAATAAAATAAAAGTAGAAGAATAAGTTGAATCAATTTTCTCTATTCATTCGCATCTTTTTTTTCCATTTTATTCGCATCTTATTTTACCAGATCTGTTAACCACCCATAAAATCATCCGATGAACAAAGATGGTGGCTAAAATAGTAGTGGGTTACGGTGATGTGGGTTTAGGTGTTCATCTGTTCGGTGGTGTGTAGCTATGTTGGTGGGATATGGGTGGTCGGAATTGTGTGGTGGTTTGCCCGATTTTTGTAGAGAGAGAAAGTAAGAGGAGATAATGTGTGAGTGAGGGAGGAAGATATCATTGTGTGTGTTTGTGAGATGACACTTTAGCAACTAAGTTGACTAAAAAAATGAAAAGACGGAAATACCCTCGCGTGCCAAGCACGTGGAGTGAGATAACTACGATAGTTAACTCGATTTGGTTATAGGGATGGACGGTGTGCAATATTTAAACCATAAGGATCAATTAGGCAAGAAAAAAAAGATAGGGACTCAATTAAGGATTTGGCCCAAACCACAGGGACGAACGGTGTAATTAACTCCTTAAAAAATGAATGCGCTTTGATATACAGCCCATAATGATAAACACTCTTATCTATTATTATAAAAGTCCCTTAATTTATTGTGGAGGTATCCATTATGAGAGGTGCAAGACAAATAACACTATGTACACAACCCTCATGCAATAGCCATTAATGTATCAAATTGATTTTATCTTTTATATAAGAACTATTAATGTATCAAATTGATTTTACACGGCCATGCAAGGAGTGGGTAAGTCCCATTATGTACGAAAACGTATTAAAAATGACGACAAAATATGAAAACAAATAAAACCGGACGAAAACGTCCGAAAACGGATAAAAACAAACGAAAACGTACGAAAACAAATAAAAACGAATAAAAACGTATTTATAGTTTAATACTAAACATATGTTAAATGGAACGGCATCCCAACATCACTGACTCATGAATACTTTTTACAACTAATATAACCACAACACCAAAACTCTAATGACCAACAAGACTAAGCAAAAAACGCCAACAACAATTACACACACCCCATCTAAAACACATTAGATATAATCCGTGTGCATCGCACGGTCTGCATGCCTCGTAAATGTAAAAATGTAATCAAGATCTACTCACATACATCGATAGTTAGTTTCAAATAAATGACATTGACAGGAACCAAAAAGAAGAGGCAACAACTAATCAAATAAACCATATTAAAAAACCCATTGCTTAATATTTCCTTCCAAATTGACCACCGGCTCATATCCAAAGACAACTATCAAATAAACCCTAACAAAAAAAACCCAGTGTTGTCACGTCGGTCAACCAACCATTGACTTTTTAAGCGTTGTACACTCCCGGCTCCTCTTCAGAAAAGACGTGAATTATCTTGATCTTCGATGCCTTTTTGCATCAACTATTATTCACGACACAAAGAATAGCTTCGGAGCTCTCCTGGCCAATGAGGCACCACCAAACATCAAGCAAGCTGATACCTCTTTCGTTAACGATGAACGTATTGTCTGGATTTCAGTTGAGGGCCTTCCTATTAGAGCTTGGTCTCCTACTTCTTTCAAAAAAATTGCCTCATGTTGGGGTGAACTGGTGGATTGGGAAGATACTGATCAAGTTTCATGGTCGTGTAAACACTTATGTTTAAAAACCAGGATGAGTATTATTATCAATGATCGAAGGAAAGTTATACTTCAAGGAAATGCATTCTGGATTCGTGTTAAAGAGCTTGATGCTTGGGTGCCTGATTTCGATGAAGAAAGTGAGGATGAAACTACTTCTGTAGAGGACGAACCTAATGCCATTAATGATCAGAATAATCATGAACCAAATGATGAAGATAGGGTTTCTGAGTCGAGCTTTGTGCAAGAAACTAATTGTGAAAATAATGCCCACGAAAAGGATATTAACTCGTCTAATGGTAATCCTGGCAAGGAACAATCTGCTGAAAATGTGCCTATTTCGGATGACCCCTTTCAAATTTATGGGTTATTAGATAAACAGAAGCGTAATTCTACTTCTGCCCATAAAAGCACGGATAACTCTGGTCCGAAATTTCCTCCAGGTTTTACTCCAAGCCCTTCTGTCGACTGTTTTAATGAAGTTAACTTACAAGACGCGGGTGGTCGTGCTCAGTTACTTTCTGATAAAATTCGCATTATTAAGAAGAAAAATGTGAGGTCATCGGTTCAAAATTCTTCTTCGGTTTCATGTAATCGCAAGACAGGAGGCTCTATTTTAGAGCTTATGGATGAACTTGTGGCTTGTGGTCAAGCCATGGGATATAGTATGGATGGGTGCACTAAAGATATCGAGTCTATTATTGGTTCTAAAGGAGATTTTGGCAGTTTTAAATGAATTTTTTATCCTTAAATATTCAAGGCCTTGGTAACAAGGCGAAAAGGAGATGGATTAACGAGTTATGTCATAAGCATCGAATAAATTTTGTTTCTCTTCAAGAAACTAAAGCGGAGGACATTGATTTATTTTCTATTAAGGAGGTATGGGGGAATTACTCTTTTCAGCATGTTGTAGGATCTTCGGTTGGTTTCTCAGGAGGAATAGCGTGTATTTGGGATCCTAATAGGTTCATCTTGGACCATGTCTCTAAATCGGATTACTTTGTTGCATTGATGGGTACTTGGACGTCTACTTCTACTAAGCTTCTTATTATTTCCATTTATGCTCCACAAGAGTTATCTGAGAAGCGTGATCTATGGGAATATCTTTGTATTCTTATTACCAGATGGGATGGGGAAACGATAATTATGGGTGATTTTAATGAAGTTCGGTCGGAAAAAGAAAGATTTGGTTCTATTTTTAATCAACATGGTGCCAATGCTTTCAATCATTTTATTGCTTCTAATAGTCTCATTGATCCTCCCATGGATGGATATGCTTTTACTTGGTCTCACAAGTCGGCTTCTAAAATGAGTAAATTGGACCGTTTCCTCTTTTCTGAAGGCTTATTGGAGACGTTTCCTCATTTATCAGCCATGTGTCTTGATAAACATCTTTCAGATCATAGGCCCATTTTATTGCGGGAAACAAGTCTTGACTACGGTCCTTCCCCTTTTCGGTTCTTCCATTCTTGGTTCTCTTTTGAAGGTTTTGATACTTTTGTGGAAAATGCTTGGAAATCCCTTAGAGTGGAGGAAGGTAATGGCTTGATTCGTCTTAAAAAGAAGCTTCAGCTTCTTAAACTTGCAATCAAGGAGTGGACGAAATCAGAAAGAATGAAATCCCATGATAAGAAGTCCAAAATTCTTAAAAACCTAGTCGACCTCGACAAGTTAATTGATCAAGGGAAGAGTAGCAAAGAAGTTCTTAGTAATCGTACCATTCTTCTAAATGATCTTCAGGAGATTAATAATCAGTGTGCTTCCGAGCTTGCTCAAAAATCCAAGGTTCGTTGGAGCATCGAGGGCGATGAAAATTCCAAGTACTTTCATGGAGTTATCAATAAGAGAAGATCTCAATTAGCTATTCGTGGGATTCTGGTTGATGGAGATTGGATTTCGGATCCGGCTGTCGTCAAGAGAGAGTTTTTTAAGCATTTCCAGAATCAGTTTTCTCCTTCTCAATCTTCTCGGGTTCAATTTGATTTTGCTTTTCCTACCCGTCTCACTTCCGAGCAGGTAGTAGATCTGGATAATGAGGTTTCTTACAATGAGGTTAAAGCAGCAGTGTGGGATTGTGGTATTAATAAATCTCTCGGGCCAGACGGTTTTACTTTTGAATTCTTCCGAAGGTACTGGGCTTTTATTGATCAAGATGTTTTTGATGCTGTGAAAACTTTCTTTTTGGATGGGCTATTTCCTAGAGGATGTAACTCCTCCTTTATTGCTCTCATTCCAAAGATTCTTGATGCCAACTTAGTTAAAGATTTTCGTCCTATTAGCTTGATTGGAAGTATATACAAAATTATTACCAAAATTTTGGCTAATCGGTTGTGCTTGGTGCTGCCTCATCTTATTAGTGATGTTTAATCGGCGTTTGTTTCAGATCGTCAGATTCTCGATGGCCCCTTCATTATTAATGACATTATTTCTTGGTGCAAGCAGAATCGATTCAAAGGGATGCTTTTCAAGGTGGATTTTGCAAAGGCATTTGATTCTGTCAAATGGGAGTTTCTTGAAGAGACTCTTAAGTCTTTTGGCTTCAGTCCCATTTAGTGTAAATGGATCAAAGGGTGCCTAAATAATGCGAGAGGCTCGGTTCTTGTTAATGGGTCGCCTACATCGGAGTTTCAATTTTTCAAGGGGTTGAAACAAGGGGATCCACTTTCCCCGTTTCTCTTTATCTTGGTTATGGAAACTCTTCACCTTTCGTTCATGCGGATTTGTAATGCTGGTCTCTACAAAGGTATCTCAATCTCCAACTCTCTTGTGATCTCTCACTTGTTTTATGCTGATGATGTTGTCTTTCTTGGGGAATGGAATGATCGGAATGTTCGTTCTTTGCTTAATGTTTTGAAGTGTTTCTACTTGGCATCGGGTCTTAAAATTAATATCAACAAAAGCAAAATTATGGGAATGGGAGTTCCTTCTGGTAATGTTGATTTGGCAGCCAACTTGGTTGGTTGTTCTATACTTCATACTCCTTTTAATTATCTTGGTGTTAAGGTTGGCAGCAACATGAATCGTATTTGTGAGTGGGATGATATTATTTCTAAGGTGTCTTCACGGCTCTCCAAATGGAAGTTAAAGACACTTTCTATCGGTGGTAGACTTACTCTTTTAAAATCGGTCCTCTCTTCTATCCCTCTTTATCACATGTCGATTTACAAAGCTCCGTTGGGTGTTCTTAATAAACTGGAGGTCATTAGAAGAAACTTCTTCAATGGTCATGATGGGTCGATTAGGAAAGCTACGTGGTTTAATTGGGACAAAGCTCTTGCTTCCAAGAAGAATGGAGGTCTTGGGGTTTCAAGTTTTTTTGCTCAAAATCGTGCTCTTCTATTCAAGTGGGTATGGCGTTTTTATACGGATAAATCTTCTTTGTGGTCTTCTTTTATCAAAGCGATGCATGGTTCTCATGGGGCAATTGGAGATTCTTCTCAGTTTCATAACAGATCGACTTGGAGGGACATTCTCAACGCTTGTCAATCTTTGAAGGCTCAAGGTATTGATTTATTCCAGTATATTCGTAAAAAAATTGGTAATGGGGAGCAATCTTCTTTTTGGAACGATATTTGGTTGGATGATGTAGCTTTCAAAGATCAATACGGGAGGCTATTCGCTTTAGAGGATTCCAAGTTGATTAGTGTTGCCTCTAAACTTGGACATCCTTCCTTGTTCTATTCTTTTCGTCGTCAGCCTAGAGGGGGAGTTGAGCAGGAGTCTTTTAATTTGCTAAGCTCGAAGGTGCAGTCGGTGATTCTTCCTCGTACAAAAGATCGTTGGTCCTGGAGTCTTGATGGTGCGGGTATGTTTTCTGTTAAGTCCACTCGGGTGTTCATTGATGACCGAATTCTGCCAGTTTCTACTGTTCCTACTCGAATGGTTCAAGCTTTCTGCCAATCAAAATAAACGTGTTCGCTTGGAAGGTTTCTCATGATGCGTTACCCACCAGACTTCAGCTTTCTCTTCGGGGTATCGACATTCCATCGATTAATTGCCCAACTTGTGATTCGGGTGTGGAATCTACATCGCATACCTTCTTTTCCTGATTGTAATTCGTAAGTATGGTGAAGGATTCAATTTGGTGGGAGCTTGGTGACTGCATTTTTCTACATTATAGTGTGTGGTTATGTTGGCTTTTCAATCTACGCTTACCTTCTCTTTTGAAAATTTTTCTTGAGGGCGTTTGTTTCGTGACGTGGTGGACTACTTGGCGATACAGGAATTCCTTGATCTTCTGCAATCCTCCTCCAAATCAGGCGGCTTTATTTGATGATATTGTTCAAATGTCGTTTTTATGGTTAAATAGTAGATATAAACCAAAGATCGATTGGATCTCTTGGTTAAAAAACCCTAAACTTATTAGTTTGTAATTTTCTTTTCTAGCTCCTTGCTAGCTTTTAATGAATTTCTGCCGTTCAAAAAAAAGGATCAATGAGGCAAGAAAAAAAAGATAACGACTCAATTAGGGATTTGGCACAAACCACAGGGACGAACGGTGTAATTAACTCGGTAAATAATTATACCCGTGAAATCGTGATTCTGGTTCGATTATTGATGCAAAGCGTGTGTTTTTTTTGAAATACTAAGACAAATACCCGTACACGAATACATACACACGGATGACAGTTTCACAAATAATTAAATGTGTAGTCTAATACAAAGTCAACTATATTATACAATATATAATTAGTAAACTATATAAATTTTAAGTTTCTTTTAATAGATTATAAGTTTTTAAAAAAAGTATTTTATAATAAATTTTAAGGTTCTTAAGTTTCAATATTTCAGCGAAGGGTGGTACACCCATTATATAGAAGTATAGATAAATTAATTAATTAAAAGGAAAACATAGTAAAAAGTAAGAAAAAATAAATTGTAGTAGTAATAAAAAATTTTAAACCGACTTTTTATAGGTGGCTAATAATTACTCTCTCTGTCTCAAATTAATAGTTTACGTTTCCATGTTTTAATTTAATTGTTTATTACTAAAAATAGATAGAGTAGTTTGATCATGTTTACTATATTACTTTTATTTTAAATTATTATTACAAACATTAAAGAATACTTTAATTAATTAGCTAAGGTAAAATATCATTCTGCTAAAAAGTAGAAAAGATAAATCAGTAATAAATATACTTTTTTTAAATTGTGTGTTTTTTGTCGGGAGACGATAATTAGTATGTACTTAGGTTTTGCTAATCTCTCCCCACTGGGTAGAGGTTAAAGTGCATTTAATAAACACAAACTTTTCTAATTAATCAGAAAATGCTTTAAATACACATTAAATGAACTTATAAATTACTATATTTAAACATGATTTTTACTTGAATTAATTAAAACATTTATTTTTTAAACATATTAAACCATAACCCATACTTTTATAATGATGAATTATATTTTTATTTTTATTTTTTTGAATAAAGGTTATTCGTGAATCCGTCTTGCGGTAAAAGCCCAAGATCTCCTTCTCTTGCACCAAAATAAAAGTGAAACGAAAATTAAAACCGGAAAAACCGTTTCTCTGATCCATCACATTTTGCCGGAAGAAAACAACCAAACAGGATCCACGTGAGTCTTCAGATCGCTTATTCACATTCATTTCTAATCTTCTCCTTTCGTTATAAATATCATTTTCGTTGCTTATTTTCACTTTATATACATCACTTATAGATCAATGTACCAATGCACTATACACTATTAATTATATTACTGATTGCTTGTGTTATTTAGTTCATTACTCAAATTAATGCGCGAGTTTGTTACGATATTTGTGCAAAGTAAGTAAGGGATTTTAGAATGATTTTAGTTGAGTAATAATGACACATGCTATTGCTGTTGGTTATCGTGTTCAGATATTTTACTACGTCGAAAGCGTGTTGTATATGTTGAGTATAGTTGTAAGAGATGCTACTGTATGTTTATGATATACCCTTTTCCAATCCTATAAACCGCCGTTACTTATTGGCTTACAATGTCTTATAGTGAAGAGTGTGATTGTGCGTACTAATTTGGATTTACGTTGCTTTAGTTTTCTTTTTAATTAATTAATTTTTTTCCTTATTGGATTTACGTGTTTCGAGGTATTCGCGCAAAGTTAGCCATGAAGTAATGGATATTTGAAAGATCTAAATTGAGGCATGACACCTTCTATGGCTGTTGTATTATCTATTTACATAATTACATAGTGAATATGTATTGTAAATGCGCGAGTTTGTTTCATGTTTGAGATATTTGCAATTTAATAATGAAGTTACCAAAGTTTGAACCATCTTAACTGAGGCATGACAGTATGTCTGCTGTCGATTTTCTCAAAGGAAGTGTGTAAGATAGTTTAGTGTATTAAGGTCGAAAGTGTTGTCCAGCTTCAGTTAATACATATATCATGTTTCGGATTGCAGATTTTTTCTTTCCAAAATGTCATAGATATGTCATATGCATATATTTACTAGCTGCAATGTAGTGGTGTAATCAGTCACAACACGTTTTTCCAAATAATGTATATTCTAGTTCATGTAATTATGAAGTTCGTGATAATGTGCAGAATGGCTTCAGAGTCTGACTCGTCGTCTCAACCTCCGCCTGAAGTTAGCGATGTTAAGACTTCCACATCCACTGCCACTGAACAAATAAATAATTCTGCAGCTGACTCATCATCTCAACCTACGATTACTGATGCTAAACCTCCTACATCAACCATCACCGAGCATGTTAATATTTCTGCAGTTGACTCATCTTCCGCGGAACCTACACCCATTGTATCATCTTCAAATGAAGTTCCGAATTTACCCAAAACTGCAACATCAGCACCAAACAGTTTACAGACTGGAAGTACTGGAAAGTGGGGCTTTGCACGAATTGCGACTGGCTTTGGTTTGAACTTGGGTCAAAGAACGCCTGGAGCAAATGACAGTGCGGGTAGTGTAGCTTCAGGTTCTACATCAGCTGTTCTTCAGTCTGTTGGAAAGGGTTTAGTTGACACGTCTTTGGGTGCAGTGAAGGCTGTACAAGTTAAGGCACGTCATATGGTTTCGCAAAACAAACGAAGATACCAGGTTCAACTTTAACTACGTTGAAATATGTATGTTCTATATAGTAGTTGTGCTGACCTGAACCTTGATTGGTCATGGTTATGCAAGAAGACTTCTAATGAAGGTTACAGCAGTATCCTTACGACCTTAGCCAACTAGATATAGCCTTAATTCTTAGATTGTAATTCTAGAAATTTAGGCACTGAATTGACTAATTCGGAAACATTTAACTGGAAAAATTGCCTATACTTATGCAACTTCCACTTGCTCCTTCACATCTTTAATGAGAGCTTCTTCATGCGACCCTTTGGTTTTAACACACTAAAGAGTAATCTAGTTAAAATAGACTTCATAATAAGTAGGTATCAGCTGATTTGTTAAGAAAGCACAATATTTGCCGGGGATTTTCCCTTTTTCCAAAAAAAAACATGTAACTAATAGAAGTTGATGATTGGATATTTGGATGGTATTAGTGAATGACCTTTGTAAATAGTTTCAACTTTAGGCCTCACTTAAAGTATGTTGTTTCCTTTTACGCCGATGTTATAGAACCTCTGCAGCTTTTAGATATTTTTTTTCTTTATTATTATTTTTTTAGAACGGCAATTTTAACTATCTCACAGTATTCACACCGCAAATCTATCTCACATGTCCCAAGCAGAACTTGAACCCACCACCATTTGGTTGGGGCGCTTCTCACACAACATGGGATACCATCTGGACACAAGCCCTTTGGTGCTGCAGCTTTTAGATAATAGAAGCCAAATTGTAATTATGATGGCTCTATGATATCAGAAATATTTTTGAAGCTAAATGTTTGGCCACAAGCCTACAATTAATTATAATAAAATAGAGATCCTATGTACTTTTTTTCTCATGTTCTTCCCTGGTCAAACTGAGATACCTTCTTCAACGAAAATGTTATTGATTACGTTCAACGAGGAGAATTCTGAATTTTTTTTTCTTGAATTTAGGAGGGAGGATTTGACTTGGATTTGACTTATATAAATGATAACATAATTGCAATGGGATTTCCTGCTGGTGATCTGAGTTCTGGGCTTTTTGGATATTTTGAGGTAAAAGATCGCTAGACTCAGCTACTAAGTTAGACAAATAAGTCTAGTTACCTCATGAAAGTCTTAAAGCTAAAATGCAGGGATTCTACCGGAATCATATGGAAGAAGTGATCAAATTTTTCGAAACTAATCATAAGGTAACCTTTTCATATGACTGCTGGTCACATATCTTTAAGCTGATTGATTGCAACCTAATTATAAATATATACTTTTGACAATGATTTTCTAAATGGCATCCTGTAACCTCTATATGTCAATATGTTTTAGTCAATGGAACTTGATATCTATGTTTCCTCTACAGGATAGATACAAAGTCTATAATCTTTGTTCAGAAAGACTTTACGATGCTTCACTCTTTGCAGGAAAGGTATGCTACTCTCTCACACATGCTATTAGTTGCTTTGTATAATTGAAACCAAACACTTGACTAATTATATGTTAGATATTTAATTTGTATCCTATAGTTGAATTAACACAGTGGCTTAATCATGTAACTGATTGTTAAATGATAAATATAGTCTCGTCACACTAAAGCAGAAACTGATCTTGCAGGTTTTTCCATATTTATCTGACTGCAGGTTGCATGTTTCCCGTTCAATGATCACAATTGCCCCCCTATTCATCTAATACCATCATTTTGTCAAAGTGCTTATGAATGGTTAAAGGAGGATATTCTTAATGTCGTGGTTGTTCATTGTAAAGCTGGTAAAGCAAGGACTGGTTTAATGATCTGTAGCCTTCTTTTATTCTTAAAGGTATGTTCTAGTGATCAGAACATATGTTGAATCAGATTTGGTTGCCATTTTTGATCCTATGAGTAATCAAAGTCAATCATCAACTAACCAACCTCTTTTATAATTTTTCAGTTTTTCCCAACAGGACAGGAATGTATTGATTATTATAACCAAAGAAGATGTGTAGATGGGAAAGGGCTGATACTTCCAAGCCAGATTGTCAGTTACCTACTTATATATAACTTTTGTCCTGTTCAAATATTTTTGGTTCTATAAAATTATAACTAACTAAACTATGTTCTTTTTCTAGCGCTATGTAAAATACTTTGAGCGCATCTTGACAGATTTTGATGGTGAAAGTCCACCTGGCCGAAGGTAAATCTCTTTTTCCTATATAGTTGAGCTCATTCTATAATAGGTACTGAAGTTGTCGTTTCAGGTGCATGCTGAGGGGATTCCGGTTACATGAATGCCCATATTGGGTCAGACCTTCGATTACCATATCTGATCATAATGGTACCTAAGATGTTTGGGCGCTTTAATATAGTCCATGCATTATGAATTAACATGGAACATGCTTCTTTTTTATTATTGTAATATTTTGCAGCATATCTGGACTTTGATACATATACTTTGATTACAGGAATTCTATTTACAACGAGAAAGCATCCAAAAACAAAGAATCTTATGGTAATGATTCATAAATTTTATTGAATGTGTACAAACAGATCTTTTTCTTTTATCCCACTAAAGTGTCACCAATTCTGCAGCCTGAAGATTTTTGGATTCGTGCACCAAAGAAAGGGATTGTGGTTTTTGCTCTACCCGGAGAGCGTGGTCTGACAGAGTTAACAGGTGACTTCAAGATCCAGTTTCATGATCGCCAAGGAGATTTTTACTGGTCAGTAAAAGTTACTAGTATGGTGGCATGATGAGCGGGTTGGGTAATGTGTTAAACACGGGCCTGGGTGAAACGGCCAAACGGGTCACTTCCAGTCAACTCTTTGTATGTATCAAAACAGGATTTGTGTGACTTAACCCGTTTGACCTTTAATATCTTTGGCCAGTTTGTTTAATGGGATAAAACATAACCCAAATTTCCGCCTTTAATTACAACTTTTGTGGCAAGTCTATTTATAATTATCAAACATGTTTTTCTTGTATTTTCTTAGGGCTGTATGATAAACTAAAAATTAGACACTCTACCATTACTATATCTGAGCAAGAGCTTGATATTCTGCAACAAGTACCCGTGGATTTGAGTATCCCATTAGAAAGATTATCTTGCTGATTCAGTTTTTTTTGTTCTCTAACTGCTAAATTTCTGTCTTTTTCAGTTGGCTAAATACAACCATGATGGAAAACAGAATAATCTTAAATGGTTCTGATTTTGATGATTTTGACAAGGTATGTGATGCACCACTTTTGATAACTGTAACCTCTTTTCTTATTTCTTTGTTCTTTAATCTTGTCACACCATAGAAACTAGGATGCCAAAAGAACATGTGTCAGAAATCGGAAGATCTTTATCTAGAAAATCAGTGTATCTGAGTCCAGATCTATCAAATTAAAGGGCTAATGTAATAGAATGGTGGATACTTTGGTTGGTGGGCCGTTTTGGCAATGTCCTGAGCAGGTATTATACTTTCTTGAACGGCTAGTTTGGTAATTTAGTGGACAGGCAACCTGTATAGCTGGTAAGGTTAAAGATGGGACAAGCCACCTCATCACAAAAAAGGCTAGTTTGGTGATTGTATTCATTATTAGGGGTGTCAGTAGGGTCGGGTTGACCCGACCCGAACCTGATAAAGCCTTATCGGGTTGGGTTAATCGGGTTAATAAAACTAGTCGGGTTTGTTTGACCCGAACCCGATAACCCGACATTGTTATCGGGTCGGGTTAGGGTTGAATTAATTTTCTTATCGGGTTATCGGGTCAACCCGATAAATGCTATCTAATTTTTTTTACATAAAACCTTGTAACCCAATTAGTCTTTGCACTACATGATACAAGCTATAGAATGATTCAACAAGTTGAGTATGCTCTCACTGTGACAGTCTAAAGTATCCTCTAACTATGACACAAGGACTTGCATTGTTAACTGTCGCATTCAATTTTTCCAGAACACTGATTGGCTCTTGATGGATGGTGAGGTCGTTGAATAGCACTTTGCCATAAACATCTATACAATAATAAGACACAACAGGTCAATGACATATAACACACAATAAACTAATCACATAAAAGTTATGGTTAAAAGATTTGTCAAATTCTTTTAATTTCATTTTGTTGAGCAAATGAAAAGAACATTTTAATTTCATTAGTAAATCTCAAAGTATAGTTACCAAACTAGCACATTATAATGAATCATTATAATGTGCTAGTTTGGTAACTATACTTTGAGATTTACTAACATGCTAATATAGTGATAAGCAGCCCGCTTTATGCAACCGAGCCCACATGATGATCAAATAAACTCATTTTGAAAAAGTTTAATAGTCCGGTGGGGACAAAATTGAGTACAATGACTTACCTGGATGGGGTCAATGGGTGATCAAAAAGGCCCATGGCCTAGGTTAGTGACCTCCATTGCATTTCGGAGGGGTGCTACCTTAAGATCGGCCCAAGTGGTCGAGTCTACATCGTAAAATTGAGTACAATTACCAAAACGGACTACCAAACTAAGTACTTTTAACATCAACACTGCAGTCCTATACTATGGCCCAAATAGGTGGGTATTTTTGGTATGGGTAAAAGCTGGTTGGGTCAACCAGGCGACCCGATATTCTTTTTTGTTATATTTTAAAACATCTTTCACAAATATTTTTTTTGTTAAATATGATTAAAAATATGTTATAACAATAGTAATATAATGCAATCAAGCTGTAAGTTGTATTTATTAAAAGTACACTTAGGCCAACTTTCGACCCATTCCCCTTTTTTTGCTCAAATATAATGATTTTACACATTTGACCCATTAGAGATAAACCTTAACTCGAATTGATGAGTTCATAAGTAAATGGGTTTAAATTTCCACCTCTACTATTTGGATTTTCATCTTGCTCTGTTTTTTCATAGCTGACCGACATTCATTTGCAGAGAAAATTGCCCATTCCAGGATTCAAAGTTGAGATAGTGATGATCGATTATGATGGAACAATGCCCGAAAAGTACAAAGCTAATGAAAAAACTGCATCTACTTTAAGCTCAAACAGTTCTTCACCATCATATAAAGATCGTCCTACCTCGAATCAAAGCAAAGCTTCTGGAGACCATGAAAACGACAATGTCTTTTCAGACAGTGATGATGAAGACAAAGCTGTGTCTACTGAGAGAAGCTCGACTAGTGAGATAACTGGACCAGGGGCGGCCCCATCACCATCATCTGAATCTGGAAAAATAAAAGAAGTGACTAATCTAAGGAAAAACACCCAACAACTTTCCTTAAACAGCAGTCAACAGTCCACATCAAATGTTCAAGGTTCAAAGGATACACAAAATGAGCAAGTCGAGAAGTCGATTCCTAATCTAAATTCTGGTGATATTAAAGCAATTGCTGCTGATGCTTCAGTTTTTTCATTTGGAGATGATGAAGATTATGAAAGTGACTGACTTTTTTCTGAGATGTCACCTATAGCTTTAACTTTTCACTGTTTGTTTATCTTTTCTTAGACCTCAATATTCTCTTATGCATTAATGTTGGTGTTTGTTCATACACAACTTAAAAAGTTTTGGGAGTAACTTTGATTCCATTTAATGATACTACAACAAAATGAAGATTGGTGACTTTTGCTTTTTTATTTCCGATTGTACAATTAGCGTCAAAGTCGTCATAATTGTTTGTATATGATTGTGTGTTCTACTTTGTAACAACGCTTCCCTTTAGGGGAAAATTTATGATTTGATGACAACTTTGGCGTTTGCTATGGAATATGTTATATTTTGGACACCATGATTATATTCTGGGGAACATTTAGCATGAAATTTACAGTTATCATTCTAGAAAAGAAACTTGATAACCCAATGTTTTAAACGAGTATGAAGATGTGGAGTATGAAATATATTACACTGATCAGAATCATGAGAACGTACAGCATATTGTAGCAAAGAAAATAGAGCAAATGAATTTTGAACCAAATTGACACCAAGTAAATTTTGGAGCTTTATCATTCTAATTTCGGAAGCTGATTGACCGCTTGTATAGATTATTCCAGTTCCTTGTCTGATTCATCTCCATTCAGCCCGGCTAAAGTACACTATCTTTTTTTACAAGTATCAGTTTGTCGAAACAATTGGTGAACTTTGATGTTATTTTCAACTTCTGATGTAATCTAATCAAACTTATGAACCAGCAGATTGATGGATAGTATGCACATTACATTGTGCTCTATTCAAACTGGTCTACATGTACAAAAGGAAAGTGAAAGTTTGGTTGAATGTGGACACTCTCACTAAAGACCAAATAACACTTCAGGGTGGACATAAATTAGGACCAGAAACCGTTATTGCACTTGTAATTTCATTATACAGTTTGCTCCATAAAATTCCAAGTACTCTCCTGTCTAAATAAATTTTGAAAGATATGAATTAAAGTCCTAAATGATGGATCCTTGATTGCAATAATTAGTTAAAGAATATGTTACACACAAAACAGAAAGAGTAACATGGTTTACAAAATTTGTTGGTAATCACCTCTGTGGGTCTTGATTCATAGAAATACAACAGCACTTCCATCATTTCATGCCTGGCTTTCGGCAGAATTTGACCCAGATCCAAAACCTTGTTTAAACCGGTGCTGAAAAGGTATAATCAAAGTCCGGACTGTTTTCTAGCCTGGGAAACAATAAGCTTGTGTAACATGGATATTTCTTGATCTCGTTCACTTACTATTTTCTTCAGACTTTCAATCTCTTTCAAATAACCATCACATTTATTGCATTCAGCTGCTTCTTTTCGTTCTAATGGTGTCTCGTCTGTTTTCAACTTCTTGGGATGAGTTGGGATAGTATCATCTTTGGAAGGTCTCTTATTTGATGCCACCTGGACAATATTATCACCATCTTGGACCATCTTTCTAACATACAAACTACCACCTAAACCTGAGTCGAGTTTAAATGATATAAAGTCTTCCAGTGGACGCCAGAAGAATCCTGTTAGGAGGGAAATAATTAAAAGAGCTAGCAAAATGAAACAAAAAAATCACATGCTGTACAATTATGGTCATTACAACGAAATGTTGCAATTTGAAGGTTATGTTTAGCTAAATCATTTGATACACAGTTTGTGTCAGGAGGAGCAACGAAAACCTCTCATTATCAACATTGTGATAAGAACCTATTTATTAGTTTCCTTATCAATATTTACTAGTTTCCTTTATTATATAATCTTAGTCAAACTATTTAATAGTTTCCTTTATTACATTTTCTTAGTCAATAAGTCTAGGATATCTTTCATTATAAATAGGGATTAGGATTGTATTCTTACTATGTTGAATGAATATTAAGTATTGTTTTATTTATCAATTATCAATGGGGGGTCGGTTTATCTCATTAATATAAGCCATCGGGTCGGTTTATCCTATCAATATAAACTATCTATCTCGTTTATTTTGTTATCTTTATTCTATTATCGATCTGGTTCGTATCAATTGGTATCAGAGCTGTTTCGATTCTAGGGTTCAAAAAAAAATTCTTCAAAATCAGTCATGACTAACAAGGAGTATCTTACGCAAATGAACGAACGATTTTATAAAGTCCATAACAAATTGGAGGCTATGCGAGCTGAATCAGCCGGTAAACATGAAGAGCTTATGGATCTATTGAAGAATAATGCGTTTTCAAGTGGTCGCGCTAAGGAGGTTGAAGAATGGGAAAAGTGGCGTGATCTTAACAGAGCTCAACAAGCATCCGACGATATAATATCAAATCCTAAATCACAAATCTTTGTCATCGAAGAATGTGATGACGGATCAAGACCGGAAGAACACCTGGTTGTTCCATGTTCTGCTAAGGAAATTGTAAAGTTTCCAACACAACCTGAAAAAATTGGTGAAGATGGTGGTCATTTGGAGGAGTTTCTGGATGTTTTAACCGGGGATGAAGTTGATATTACGGGACCACTTATCACAGTAGAAGATGAGCCTCTTATGATGCTAGGATCAGATCTCAACACTATTAAGAAAGACTTCTCTAATGATCTTGATGGACAACATTCGGCAGACAAAAGTAAGCCATATTATAACACATTGAGATGCCAGATTATGATGTTAAAGTGGGGGTACGTGATCTCTATTGGGCAGATTTGTACAAATGTTCGGTTGAAACAAGAACCGGTTCCGGCTCAAAGAAGAACATGGGATCCTGGAATTACTCACGGGGACATTCTAAAGCAACACCTTGAGGACAAGGTGTTTTTGGAGGCGGGAGTATTGATAAGAACCTATTTAATAGTTTCCTTATCAATATTTACTAGTTTCCTTTATTATATAATCTTAGTCAAACTATTTAATAGTTTCCTTTATTACATTTTCTTAGTCAATAAGTCTAGGATATCTTTCATTATAAATAGGGGATTAGGATTGTATTCTTATTATGTTGAATGAATATTAAGTATTGATTTATTTATCAATTGGGGGGTCGGTTTATCTCATTAATATAAACCATCGAGGGGTCGGTTTATCCCATCAACATAAACCATCTATCTTGTTTATTTTCTTCTATCAATTCTATTATCGATCCGGTTCGTATCAGGGTGGCGGCCCGAACAATTCAGTCTTTTTCTTCCTCGAGGAGGGCCCTCTTTTGGTTTTCGAGACTTCGAATTCGGTCCCGTAACAAAATTCATAAAAAAAAAAAAAGGACCAAAAAATGCTAGCGGGTCAACCCGACCCGGCACGCATGTACCATAAAAAACCCATTTCAACCCCGACCAATTTTGGCCAGTGAGTCAGTGACCCCCACCCATCATATGACCTCTAGTGATAACTGATTTTTATAATGAAGTGAATAATTTGGCTTATGCCAGAAGTAATAATAACTGTTTGCATACTTTGACTTGCTCGACATCAAAGCTCTCGAAAGCTTGATCAGCCTCTTGCTTGGTCTTGAAAACCGCTAAAGCTGAATATTTGTCTCCTCCGGCTTTCTTACTTGCCTGCAAATAAAGCATTCAAAGAGTCAGTCTGAATACATCTCAAAGTTCAAATCTTGTAAGAAATGGAAATCGTATAATACTCTTGTTGAACACTCAGTGCTTAAATTGCATGACACAATCACTTTGTTTATATGATTTGAAATTCATTATAAACAAACATGTAAATCTTCTATTAACACACAAATAATGAGTGAGTTTGTGCTACAATTGCATGAAACAATCACTTTATATATGATTTGATAATCTCTATAAACAAAATTTTTAAACTTCTATTAACAGGCGCAGCTATTGCACACGAACATATCTTTGTGATAATTAAGAAACTCGATGCAAAAGGGAGCTTTTTTACTAACCTTTACTTCAATGGTGAAATCTCCAGGAATAACTTCTAATAATTTCTCTCCAGGGATGCTGATAGGTATCCGGTGACAAAGTAACTTTGTTCCATCTGTTTCATTCACCTAAAAATTCCAGGTATATAACCAATCAAGCGAATGACTAAGAAAAACCTATCAAAAACACATAGAATCAACTCCATACTCACATCATTCTGCTTCACAGGTGCCGTGTCATCAACTCCGGTTTCTATTTTGGCAAGAACAAGTTTCATTGCTGCACGAGCATCTTCCACACAATCATGAGGCTCACCTTCCTTGCGAAGTTCGTATCCCAAAACTGACTGCAAAATGTACAAGTATTAATGTGGAACATGGCATACATTGCTGAATATATACATCAACTTTGCTAGTTAAGTAGTTATAGGGATATTACACAATTAAGTCTACAAAGAAACACCATAAGAGTGAATTACTGAATTACCATTTATAAGAATAAAGATTTGAGACTTGCCTTACAGAGATCATTCAATGATGGTCTCCTAAAATTGGAGCCACTCCAATACTTGAAGACAAGGGATGTGTCGACTACTCTTGTGTGGTCTACCTTGAGTGCTGCACAAACAAGAATGTATAAACAATACACAGGATAACAAACAGTAGAGGTGGCAAACTGCATGTCGATCTGGTTGAGTAATAGGTCAAAACCAGTCATTTTGGGTATGGATTTAGTTGACCCCACACACTTTTTCTCCCAAATGTATTGAATTCACTACATTAGTAGCGAGTGAAATATGACAACAATAACTA
The DNA here is from genome assembly GCA_026074375.1 of Tanacetum coccineum. Lineage (NCBI taxonomy): Eukaryota > Viridiplantae > Streptophyta > Magnoliopsida > Asterales > Asteraceae > Tanacetum > Tanacetum coccineum. Next base: position 31,406 of record BQNB010031270.1, read on the forward strand.
TGTAGTATTTTAACAGTTGCATAACAATTTAGGAACTTTTCTGCATAAAAAAAATGCTTTGGGCTATTTTGACCTATCCTTTCGGTGCCAACGTTTTTCAATTTATTTTTTGACCCGACAGCATTAGTGTGCCAAAACTGCCACCTCAGAATATAGCAAACAGACGCAGAGCTACATCTCGTTTCTAAGCTTACAAATCACAGATAAACTGGCTCTTCAACCATAAAGCTAAGTTACCTTGTAAATCGTTATTCAGACTGTGCCCAACCAATATGGTTCCTCTTGCTAGCAATTTCATCATGGATACCTATTAAATCCGTGTCAGATTGGATCAAAATAACAAAAGAACATTCTGGAGTAAATCACCAAATAGTTTTAAAGCTCAACCGCCAGTATTTCACCTGTACATCTTGTAACGAGCAAGTAACTTTTTCCAAATCTTTAGCAGCAACCCCAGTTATATGAGTTCTATAATCAGCAACTGCTCTATCAGGTTTAACTAGTTCATCAAGTTTTACCTAAAACAAACTAAACCCGTCAACTTAAAAGAGATTTGAAAAATGACAAGCATGAAGGAAATGGATTATATGTCAAACAAATAATAAACTGAAAGAGGTTATAATAGTACATTTAAATCACGGTCAACGACGCAAACCCTAACCAAGGCATCAGTGCCATCTTCACAGAGTACCATCTCACAATCAACAGCTACCATTGTATTACATCTCATTGCCTTATTCTTTTTTCTACTCTTTGTAACCATCCAACCCTGCACCAACAGTAAGGGTATATTCTTTGATCCACACAAAAAAACATGATACCAAAATCCACTTAAGAAACACTAAAATACCTAGTAGACAGTAAATAAATTTGAAAAAGCACAACAAACCTCCTCATGCGATGGAAACGAATAGTTTATTGCATACTGTGGATGACCAACAGTCTTGTAGACTAGTTCCTGCAATTGGCAAATGGGACGGGGATTAGAATTATGATATTGTATAAAGCAGACGTACTGAAAACCCTAGTAGAAGCTGTACTGCATCAATATAAATGGAACAGAAGGCAAATAGCTTTTGAGATACTATTGACACTTTATAGTAAAACATTACTTTAGCCATTATAATGGCCGAAAATTTTAGAGTTTGGCCTTTTTCTTTGCATATCGATTTTGCATTCCTTAAGTGCATCTATTCTGCTTAGTTTGATTATTATTGTACACCAGGCCACCAGGGCCACAAAAGAAGTGTTGCAATTCCATAACTTGATCTAATTCGGTTGCATCTGTGTGGTCATCAAATTCACATATATTCACATTTCTTGCTCCTCAGCATGTTTTTTTCCTAGAGTGTTATTGGCAAACCTATAGAATAGGGATGGAAACGAGCCGGGTTGAGCCCGTCAGATCTCGAGCTCGGCTCCTGACAAATTTTTCACAAAATTGGGGGCTCGGGCTCAACTCATTTCTATGCCGAGTTAAACGAAATAAAAACTCGAATCAAACTCAGCTTGTTAAGCACACTAGGCTCGAGTTCGTTTATTATATTGAGCTCGTTTATACATAGTTATATTGAGCTCGTTTATTATATGAGCCCCAACTGGCTCGGGCTCGTTTAGGCTCAACTAGTTTTGAGCTTTTACCGATCCAATCCCGAGCGTTCCATGAGCAGCTTGGCTCGTTTCAACCCCTAACACAGAACCTAGAAACACGGTTTTCATAAGTATTATCTATACCACAATCTATATTATGTGACAGAAACATGACAGCATCACAACACCAACAACAACACCATACCCAATCCCGCTGTAGCGATGTATGGGGCACAACATTACAACATCCTTAGAGCTAAAAACTCCCCGTTTTCCTACTATAACAGTATAACTAAATGAATTCCTTAACTAAAAAATAACAATATGCATAAACCGTAGCAAACCTGTTCAGGTGACATTTTATCCGTTTTCTTCTCTATCTGATTCACGCTGTCATGCTTTTCCAAAACTTTTTCAAAAAACTGAAACACAAAACCATCATCATTCACATTGCACGTGGTACACACAAAATTCAAAACACAATATTAATTACCACCGTAGCCAATTACCTTCAAATCGTCGACATTGCTAAAAGTCTTCAAAAAAGCAATCAACGCCTCAGGAGACCTCCTCGCCGGATCACTCAAACTCACCCCAACTTTCGTGTCGTAGACCTTTAAGAAATCCTTCCACGCTCCATTTTCACCTTTCATTCCTTGCTTTTGTGCCAACTTTACAATGTCAACCAGAACCTAACATTTTAAATATAAAAACCATGCTCAATACTATTTCATTTTACGATTGAATATCAGCAATTAGTCAAATTTGAATGCATATTACAGCTAATTACAGCATACCCAGATATAATTTTGTATAAAAACTGATTGGTAATACAAATTTATAAATAAAAATTGAAACTTTATCAGCAATTAGGCAAAAATAAAGTTAGTAATTGAAAAAGTTAATAAGAGAAGGTTAAATAGTTATAAATGACCTCTTTAGAAGCATTTTCGATCTTGTCCATTGGAAGTGTTTTTTCTTTAGGGGATATGAGTTAGGAAATTTATTTTGGGGATGATATTTTTTTTAGGGTTTATGCGTGTTATTGTGGTGTATAGGGTTTAAAGTATAGACGTTAACGGATTTCTTTCAAACGGCTTCCAATTTGGGTTTGATTTATGGGCCGAGTCTACCAGCCCTATATGAACTTATTTAAGACTGATTTACGGGCTTTGCATATTGACTACTTTTTGGGCTTTGCATGTTGTCTACTTTTTGTGGCTCAATAAAAAACCGACATTTCATCATATTATAAGAACCATGATGGCTCGCGCGTTGCGACGGAGCTTATTTTTTTACAAATCGATTACATAAGAAGTGAAGCTTCATTTGAAAGTTTTGGCCTTTTTTTTGGTTAACTTTATGTTGCATAAATTTGGTACGAAAAGCCTCTCGTTTTGCTTAAATTTGTATAATACTTGAACTGTTAAATAGAGAATTACTATCATTTTTTTCCATTCAGTTTACTATTTTTCTCGAATGAATATTTTTTCATATACATTTTCAGACTACATATAAATGTAATTTTACGTGTTTGTACAATTGAAATCTATTGCCACGCGCGTTGCGGCGAGCTTATTTATCTTTGGTTGTCGAATATATATTTTGGTTGTTGTTTCGGCCCGCGCGTTGTGGCGGAGCTATTTTTGTTTATTTTTCGAAGATGCATTATCGTAATTGTGTAGCCAGTAATTTTTTTGTAAGAAGTAAACTTTTATAGATTTATTCACCATTAGCCTTTAGACTACCTACACTTCTAGCTTTTATTAAACTCTAGGATAGTTTCTAAAGTTAATAGGTAGGTTAAGGGTGTGTTTTGAAAATATATTTTTTAAATGTATATTAATCTTCGACATTTTTTACAAACACGTACGCATCTCAAAAGCATCATATTGGGCTCGTTTTGTTCGTAATTCAGATTCGTAGTCGTCGGTATAATTTTTATCAAAGAAGTCGACGGATATCTGTTAGATATTTGTGAAAGAGAGTTTTTATATAAAATACTCGTAAATAGCAAAAAGTATAGGGTTATTTATATAACTTAAACTTTCATAGAATTGCACGTCTTTGACCCCCGTGGTTTATTTTAAAGTTATTAGTTAGTTTAGGGGGATGTTTTGAAAGTTTTTTTTCAAAAATATATAGTAAAGGTCAATATTATGTTTCTGACCTCTGTCGTTTATTTTAAAGTTATTAGGTAGTTTAGGGTGTGTTTTGAAAGTTTACTTTTTTAAATATATATATTGGGCTCGTTTTATTCGCAATTCGAAGATCTTTCTACGGCTATTTTTTGATCTGAATGAATCGGTAGATATGTGTTATATATGTGATAAATAAAGTTTATTATATAAAAAAGTCGTAAATAGTTAAAAGTTCAGAGTACGTTTTGTAAATTTTCTTTTTTTACTTTGGGTCGAGAATTTTTTTTCTATTTGGGTTGGGTTTAATTTTTTTGGCACATTTTGAGGAAACGACGAATACGTCTTTATTTTGAGCGAAAATTGATATATATATATATATATATATATATATATATATATATATATATATATATATATATATATATATATATTATAAATTATAACTATACTCGTTTTAGGAATAAAATGATGTAGTTTCGCATCACTAGGCTTTTACATAAATTTTAGGCTAAAAAAACGGCCAACTTTTTTTTTCTTTTAAACTTTGGCCCAAACTTTTTTTTTCTTATATATCTCACCCATTAACTTTGTAGAAATATCAAATCACACAACAATCTATGAAAATGAAGAAAGAAATCTAAAGAGAGAGAGTGGTTGAACACTTCTAAAGAGAGAAACAAAAGAGATAATATTAGATTGAGAAATGAGCTAACACATTCTCTATGAAAGGAGATGGTGTTTATATGTCTTACAAGGGCCGAATATGGGCTAGTTATCCCATGGATTTGGCCCGATTAGCTTACATTTAACCAATGATTGACTACGAGCTACGATATTACATATTAGGAGTGACTGAGACTTTTTCGTATTTCTAACAATCTCCCCCTAAGGGAGGTCACTCCATTTTACAAATACCTAAGCTTAGACTACTATGTAGATCTTTCGTCTTGCTCTCAGTCTTGAATCTTTTTCTTTATCTTTATCTTGTGAAATGTGTAGTGATCTTTTGACTTTAGGCTTGAGCTTGTTCCTTTAGCTTGACTTGTATGTGATCATGAGCTTCTTGAGATCGTCAGCCATACATAATCTCTTTTCATCATCTTGTGATCTTTTGCCTTCTTGTGATCTTGTGACATTTGGACCGACATGCTCATACCTTTCTTTGTCTTGAAAGCTTGTATAGTCATCTTTCTTGAAGTTCTTTAATTTTAACACTTCGTCACTTCAAGAAAGACGTGCAGTATTAGAGTAGCGGAAGTCTTGAAATATGTACTTGAGTTTTCATAATGTCTTTACATATGTCGCACTGGTATAAGCATGTGGCTATGAATTCGACTCGTCGTCGGTTAACTGCTACCGCTGTCGGGAAACCTGCATGAATGGGTTAGTAATAAACAACATATATAGACGAAAGTGTCTTTGTCACTTCGTCGAATACGGTTGCAATAACCACGGTTCCCCATTGATCAGTATAAATACTGCCTGTGATCATGTAGAATTCAAAAGAATCTCCTTGACAGGGTTTCGCAGCGGCACTAGCCGTTCTCGTTACCGAAGTGTCTCAAAGCAGACAACACGGTAAGAGTGAATCGGTAAGTTACTATCTTCTGTAACATCCGGCAATTTTCGGAATTTTAAAGGACTATTTTAAACTTTGACTTTTCAGGTCCGATTTGACTTTTTGACTTTTGATCTTTTATTGTCACATAAAAACGATTACTGCGTAACCGGTAAAATTTTCGGAACAAATTTTAATAATAAATCATATTTATTATTACACATTTCTCACGTGCAAATTTATTTTTAATCTATTTGACCTGAAAACGAGAAAATATATGATATTCCTAAATTGACTTATCAAGAACGACCCGCTAAACCATGTTTTCACAACTCGGACTCTAAAGCAATTTAATATAAAACGACATTTCGAACAACTTTTTAGTTTTGCCCGAGACCCGAAAACAAACAAAAAGTGACTGAAATACCCTCGCAAAACTTTTAACAGCGCACACAACGTGTACCGACACAAAAATAATTAAATTATATTTTATTATAACTTTTAATTAAATAAAAACATTTAATAAATCGTTTATCATTTTATTCAGACAAGTTTGTTAAAAACGTAAATATTCAAGTTAGTGTTTACTTTATGGTCAACGCGTGCCCGTGACCCCAATGACTATCAAGTGAATAATAATCATTTAATATATTTTATAAAAACATTTATAAAATAATAGTTGAGTAAATAGTCAATTTTCATGGAAAAATCAATTGGAACGCAATGACGCAAGTTTCGTGTTTTGAATCATCCGTTAAGTGGCCTAAACGAGTCCCAAACCATTATTTAATAAAAGTTACACTTTTGGTCCCTGTAAAATATTTACATAATCCACCCCAACTATTAAACACTTGGCACTTTGTTTTTTTGAAATTTTCTAGTGTATATATATTAGAAACTAGGGTTTTCATTTTCATTAATATAACCAAAACACACACACATACCCTCCCCTTAAATTTCCGGCGCCGCCACCGGTACTCCGGCCAAAATTCGACGAACCCACCGCCGCTGCCACCACCACTCCACGCCATCCCTACCACACCCCACCATCGATCCAGCATTTATAACATCACAGCAATCATCACCTCCATACCACATCAACCATCACCTCCGCCATGTTCACCACAGTCGCACCACCATCTCCGTCGCGCCGCTGCCACCACGGTGACCATCGTCGCCACAGACACCACCTCACCATCATCTCATCACCTTCGTCACCATCCATCGCCTAAACCACCAGACCACGCACATGGGTGCGTTTGACAGTTAACCACCCACAAGGGTGTGTTTGTTTATGTGGTTAATACCATGACATGATGCATTGGTTTGACATAAACACGCAACAGAGTGCATTTGATTTATAAACGAAAAATGGGTATGTGGGGTTTGATAAAAACACCAGCATAAGGTGCGTCTATGTTGTATTCTAAAAACATAAAAGGTGCGTTTGGTTGCGGGTTTAGCAGCACCATCAAGGTGCGGTTGGTGTTTATAACAGCCAACAGGGTGCGTTTGGTTGGTTTATTAGCACCAGCAGATGCGCTTGGTTTTTATTAGGCACCAGGAAAGGGCGTATTGATTGTTATGCATCGAAAGGGTGCGTATGATTTTCACGGCAAGGGTGTATTTAGGTTTGACAGATGAGGGTGCGGCTGGGTTGTGTCTTCATCAGCACTAGGGTGCGTTTTGTTTTGAAATAACACCACAAGGGTGCGTTGGTTTAACAGACCCACTAAGGGGTGCGTCCGGTTTAGGTATTAAACGACCGTAAGGGTGCGTTTGGGGTTTATAAAAAGTATATGATGCGTTGGTTGTTGTTAGCAGCCGTGAGGGTGTTTGGTTAGGTTGTGGCAGCCATATGATGCGTTTGGTTTAGCCGAAGCGCTATAAGGGAGCGTTTGGTTGGCTGCGAAACAACACAAAGGGTGCGTTTGGTTCTGTTAACACCATAAAGGGGTGTTTGGGTGAGCAGATTACCCATAAAGGGGTGTTTGGGTGATCAGGTTACCCATAAAGGGGTGTTTGGGTGAGCAGATTAACTATAAGAGTGTGTTTAGTTTGGCAGCTTCGTCATAAGGGAGCGTTTGGGATAGCAGGAAACACCCAAGGGGCGTGTTTGGGTTAACAGGAAGTGCATAAGGGTGTGTTTGGGTTAACAGGAAGTGCATAAGGGTGTGTTTGGGTGAGCAGGAAGTGCATAAGGTTATGTTTGGGTGAGCAGAAGAAAAAAACTTTAGGGATGATATCTGTGTCCTGGATTTATATAAATCGAATAATAAATGTATCATAAGTTTTTATAAATATTAAACCGGATTAAATGGAGGTTAATGGTTAAATAATTGTGTCATATATTATTTAATCTCGCCTAATCATATATATTGAGCACGCGAGTAAATTGCAACACGGATTGATTGAAAAAGGATTAAGATATATAATTTTAAGATTGTTTAATTTATAATTATACAATAACCAGATAAACAAACGAGAACTATACCTTTATAAATGGGACAACTATTTTAGCTACAACCAGTCAAAGGAACGAACTACTAATTTATAAAATATTATTTTATAAATTCCTAACTAAAAGATAAAGGCATAGCTTTTGTAAAAGTTTTAGAAACATCGTTTATATAATTCGAAACTTTAAAACGTACGTTTACTTTTATGCTAAGTACTTTTTATTTATTTAAGTGATGATTTCTTACAACATGTCGAATTATTTTGTTTAATTATTTACTCACGTTTCTTAAATAATACTTGCAAAGTATTATATACTTCAAACTATTCAATTGATGTTGTCTATTATAAATTCACCATATGAATTCTATAATTGTTTATTTTTAATATGTAATATATACGGAATATATTACATACATTGCTATATGATTCACCCTATGAATTATATATGCTTCTTGATTTATTTTATTTAACCAACCACCAAACTATTACAACTTTAAATCTAAATCTTTTATCAACGTGTCGCGTTGATGTACTCATTTATCCAGGAAAAAACCAAATAATTAACTATCCAAGGATAGTGGATCACAACCGTTAAGATAAACCGCAACATCTTGGTCGAGCCGTTCCAATTTTTCGTTCTGTTTGGCACTTACTACGCGCATTCCCGCCAATCGTTCTACAACATCGATGGTGAGTTTTTAGAACATCTTTTTACTTGTCGTTTTACAAATTTGGGTGGAGAATACATGCTCATTACAACTTGTTTACATACTTGTTTACATACTCATACTTATACTCATTACAATCTTGGTTACTTGGTTTATATAAACACTCCTTCTACTTTAGGAAATTTAAGTATTTAAAAGCAGTTTATGAATACAATGGTACATTCTTCGTTGACACACGTATTTGGTTATCATTCATGTCTACGTTGCTGTTCTTAAGTAGCGATTAGACCACTCATTGCCCCGAAACTATCATGAACTATTAATTTCTTGACTGGAGGACTGGTTGAGGGAGCGCGAGTGTTATAAATAGATCTATTGGGACTAATTATCCCTATCCGGGTGAATAGCGCTCATTGTGCCGGTTTGCCGGACAACTGATATATACCATGTCGAATCTCATTTGGTGTCTTGGTCAGACACCGGTAGGACAAAAGTCATTTGGCATATTATATGCTACATAAATTAGCTTCGGTGTCATGAGCTTTTGCGCCAACAGTAGATTACATTTTGTGTGATATGTATCTGTATAGTTAGTACATACATTTGAAAATTCTTATGGTCCACACTACTTTGTTGAATATTACTGATTACTAAACACCTTTCATTATACTGTGATGAAGCAATGTCGACCTATATTTTTTTTGGTTTTACATTTACACTTACATTTTTGACGACTATTATAGGAATTGAATTGGTCATGCATACTTTATAAATCTTTTGATTTCAATATTTACATTTATTCTTACAAAATTCTATGAACTCACCAACTTTATGTTGACACTTTTAAGCATGTTTTTCTCAGGTGAATTAGATGCTTGGCCTACTTGATATGCATTGGAGTCTACGACATTCAAATGATCAAATCTCTTCGTTGTATTTGTTTCAAGCTTTTCATTGTGATGCAATTATGGGACAAATGTTATAACAATTTTAGAAATCAACGAGATTACTTTTCAAACGACACATTTAGAGGTCGTTCTCTTGTATCTTGTGCTGTTGTATTATGAAGTAACGCCCCCGGACATATTTCCGCTGCGACACATTTTTGGGGGTGTTACAGATTGGTATCAGAGCACTGGTTATAGAGAACTAGGTTGCGTATTTTACCCTAGACTATAACCGTTTTCACAAGCATTGCATCACAATAAAACATTTCTTAAAAGTGCATACACATACTTTGCTTACTTGCTTAGGTTACTTGTTTACTTAAGTGCTTAATGACCATACACACATATATAATATATAGCTTGCATTCTTTTTGCGTAATATCGTACGTTATTTATATAAGAGTGATAATGTATATAAAACTAGAACATTACTTAAGACATTGTGAGATGCAACAATGGTCTCTTTATATACCTCAGAATTGTAAGTTACAAATTGGTCTCTTATGACTTCTTAGTCTTTGTGAGTTGCACAAATGGTCTCATTCGTTCTCAGACATTGTAAGTTTAAACAATCGGTTCTCTAAGAACATTATGTTTCTTAATATATGCCTTTTACAATATCGTATTACATGAAAACCGTCATAATTTTGTTTACATGGAATTATGTATGAATCTAAGTATTACAAGTCTTGTATGGGCGGAAAGGATAGTTGTATTTGAGGATTGATATGATAATTGCTATGTTAACAAAACCCATCACAGTTCTGTTTACATGGGATTATGCATGAATCCAAGTATTACAAGTCTTGTATGGGCGGGACTTGTAATAGGATGATTGATTCGATAATTGCTATGTTAACTCGTTCATAAGACCTTCGTATTAATTACTTTAACCGTGTACTCGTCAACTATTTTGAACGTTATGTCGATCTCCCCTGATTGTCTTACTCTCTGTCTCCGGAGGCGAGTTTTGAACACCCGTCCCATGTTCATTAAAACAACTGCATTGTCATGTTATCCACCACTTTGAAAACTTTGTGTGTACGCGTGTTGCATCAAAAATTATTAAGTAGGATGATTTATAATCTCTTTATTTAAAAGGATTGGGACGCCTCTTCAGTTAAATAAAGAAATTGTAAATCACCGAACCATAAGTTTATCAATTTATTATTTACATAAATTGGGACGCTTCTTTATGCAAATAATAAATTATAAATGAGTGGGCTTAATGGTATCCAATATGACACGAGTACGAACTCGAATCCGATTTTCACCAGAATCCGTAAAAGGAAAAAGAAAAAAAAAGGGGTCTAGAAACACAATCGCGCCTTACCACTCAGCAGAATCTTAAGGCCTCACTTAAGCTACCTTATCTTATTCTTAAGTTATTAATTTTGCCGTTGCAAATCTTTACGATCGCGAAGTGTTCGTGGAACTAATAGACTTGTTACACTTGAGCTAATGAAGTTGATTCATCCTCGAACTAACGACTGAATACAATATCCCACCGTCTATCGCATAAGCTCTCCCGCGAGCTCCTCCCATTTGTTGAACTTTATTATGGGGATATTGGTTCTCAAAATGTCCTCACGCTTGGCATCCCACCACCAATTGTTATAGTTATTGTCGTTATGGTTGCTGTTGTTGGGTCCTCGAGCGGTCCCAGCTTGTACAATTTTATCCAATAGGTAATGCAACCCCCTTAAACCAGATAAACATCTATCGACGAGAGAGATAGTCGAACTATTCATTTCGGGTCATTAGTGCGAAGACTTAGGTCGCGATACATCTTAGTACTGCCAAGTAAGTTGGGTACTTATATCATAAGCCTCGTTTCTTATTGAGCCATTCGAACTTGTACAGATATCAGAAACGATACTTCGTCCTCGGACATTTAGAACCTTATGCAAACATACTCACGTTACTACACTTTCTTCTTGAGGTTTTCACTATTAAGAAACTTTCTTTATAACACGGTTATATCAGTCATAAGATCTGTAATGACATTTTTGGAATACCCATTTTGATGGATTAAATATTCTGGTCAAACCTAGCCAAATTTTTTTGGTATATTGAGTCGAAACATCAAATTTTGCTAAATAAAGTTATCAGCGTCTTGTTTAGAATTGGTTTATTAGATCTTAACTCTTTTCGTGGTCACACAATTGGTTAACACAAATCAAATCTCGAGACGAGATTTCTTTAAGGGGTAGGTACTGTAACATCCGGCAATTTTCGGAATTTTAAATGACTATTTTAAACTTTGACTTTTCAGGTCCGATCTTACCTTTTGACTTTTGATCTCTTATTGTCACATAAAAACGATTACTGCGTAACCAGTAAAATTTTCGGAACAAATTTTAATAATAAATCATATTTATTGTTATACATTTTTCACGTGCAAATTTATTTTTAATCTATTTGACCTGAAAACGAGAAAATATATGATATTCCTAAATTGACTTATCAAGAACGACCCGCTAAACCATGTTTTCACAACTCGGACTCTAAAGCAATTTAATATAAAACGATATTTCGAAACTTTTGTTAGTTTTGCCCGGACAGAAACAAACAAAGGTGACAGAAATACCCTCACAAAATTGTAACAACGCACACAACGTGTACCGATACAAAAATAATTAAATTATATTTTATTATAACTTTTAATTAAATAAAAACATTTAATAAATCGTTTATCATTTTATTCAGACAAGTTTGTTAAAAACGTAAATATTCAAGTTAGTGTTTACTTTATGGTCAACGCGTGCCCGTGACCCCAATGACTATCAAGTGAATAATAATAATTTAATATATTTTATAAAAACATTTATAAAATAATAGTTGAGTAAATAGTCAATTTTCATGGAAAAATCAATTGGAACGCAATGGCGCAAGTTTCGTGTTTTGAATCATCCGTTAAGTGGCCTAAACGAGTCCCAAACCATTATTTAATAAAAGTTACACTTTTGGTCCCTGTAAAATATTTACATAATCCACCCCCAACTATTAAACACTTGGCACTTTGTTTTTTTGAAATTTTCTAGTGTATATATATTAGAAACTAGGATTTTCATTTTCATTAATATCACCAAAACACACACACACACCCTCCTTTTAAATTTCCGGCGCCGCCACCGGTACTCCGGCCAAAATCCGGCGAACCCACCGCCGCTGCCACCACCACTCCACGCCATCCCTACCACACCCCACCATCGATCCAGCATCTATAACATCACAACAATCATCACCTCCATACCACAACAACCATCACCTCCGCCATGTTCACCACAGTCGCACCACCATCTCCGCCGCGCCGCTGCCACCACGGTGACCATCGTCGCCACAGACGCCACCTCACCATCATCTCATCACCTTCGTCACCATCCATCGCCTAAACCACCAGACCACGCACATGGGTGCGTTTGGCAGTTAACCACCCACAAGGGTGTGTTTGTTTATGTGGTTAATACCACGACATGATGCATTGGTTTGACATAAACACGCAACAGAGTGCGTTTGATTTATAAACGAAAAATGGGTACGTGGGGTTTGATAAAAACACCAGCATAGGGTGCGTCTGTGTTGTATTCTAAAAACATAAAAGGTGCGTTTGGTTGCGGGTTTAGCAGCACCATCAAGGTGCGGTTGGTGTTTATAACAGCCAACAGGGTGCGTTTGGTTGGTTTATTAGCACCAGCAGATGCGCTTGGTTTTTATTAGGCACCAGAAAGGGTGCGTTTGATTTGTTATGCATCGAAAGGGTGCGTATGGTTTTCACGGCAAGGGTGTATTTGGGTTTGACAGATGAGGGTGCGGCTGGGTTGTGTCTTCATCAGCACTAGGGTGCGTTTTGTTTTGAAATAACACCACAAGGGTGCGTTGGTTTAACAGACCCACTAAGGGGTGCGTCCGGTTTAGGTATTAAACGACCGTAAGGGTGCGTTTGGGGTTTATAAAAAGTATAGGATGCGTTGGTTGTTGTTAGCAGCCGTGAGGGTGTTTGGTTAGGTTGTGGCAGCCATAGGATGCGTTTGGTTTAGCCGAAGCGCTGTAAGGGAGCGTTTGGTTGGCTGCGAAACAACACAGAGGGTGCGTTTGGTTCTGTTAACACCATAAAGGGGTGTTTGGGTGAGCAGATTACCCATAAAGGGGTGTTTGGGTGATCAGGTTACCCATAAAGGGGTGTTTGGGTGAGCAGATTAACTATAAGAGTGTGTTTAGTTTGGCAGCTTCGTCATAAGGGAGCGTTTGGGATAGCAGGAAACACCCAAGGGGTGTGTTTGGGTTAACAGGAAGTGCATAAGGGTGTGTTTGGGTTAACAGGAAGTGCATAAGGGTGTGTTTGGGTGAGCAGGAAGTGCATAAGGTTATGTTTGGGTGAGCAGGAGAAAAAAACTTTAGGGATGATATCTGTGTCCTGGATTTATATAAATCGAATAATAAATATATCATAAGTTTTTATAAATATTAAACCGGATTAAATGGAGGTTAATGGTTAAATAAATGTGTCATATATTATTTAATCTCGCCTAATCATATATATTGAGCACGCGAGTAAATTGCAACACGGATTGATTGAAAAAGGATTAAGATATATAATTTTAAGATTGTTTAATTTATAATTATACAATAACCAGATAAACAAACGAGAACTATACCTTTATAAATGGGACAACTATTTTAGCTACAACCAGTCAAAGGAACGAAATACTAATTTATAAAATATTATTTTATAAATTCCTAACTAAAAGATAAAGACATAGCTTTTGTAAAAGTTTTAGAAACATCGTTTATATAATTCGAAACTTTAAAACGTACGTTTACTTTTATGCTAAGAACTTTTTATTTATTTAAGTGATGATTTCTTACAACATGTCGAATTATTTTGTTTAATTATTTACTCACGTTTCTTAAATAATACTTGCAAAGTATTATATACTTCAAACTATTCAATTGATGTTGTCTATTATAAATTCACCATATGAATTATATAATTGTTTATTTTTAATATGTAATATATACGGAATATATTACATACATTGCTATATGATTCACCCTATGAATTATATATGCTTCTTGATTTATTTTATTTAACCAACCACCAAACTATTACAACTTTAAATCTAAATCTTTTATCAACGTGTCGCGTTGATGTACTCATTTATCCAGGAAAAAACCAAATAATTAACTATCCAAGGATAGTGGATCACAACCGTTAAGATAAACCGAAACATCTTGGTCGAGCCGTTCCAATTTTTCGTTCTGTTTGGCACTTACTACGCGCATTCCCGCCAATCGTTCTACAACATCGATGGTGAGTTTTTAGAACATCTTTTTACTTGTCGTTTTACAAATTTGGGTGGAGAATACATGCTCATTACAATTTGTTTACATACTTGTTTACATACTCATACTTATACTCATTACAATCTTGGTTACTTGGTTTATATAAACACTCCTTCTACTTTAGGAAATTTAAGTATTTAAAAGCAGTTTATGAATACAATGGTACATTCTTCGTTGACACACGTATTTGGTTATCATTCATGTCTACGTTGCTGTTCTTAAGTAGCGATTAGACCACTCATTGCCCCGAAACTATCATGAACTATTAATTTCTTGACTGGAGGACCGGTTGAGGGAGCGCGAGTTGGTTATAAATAGATCTATTGGGACTAATTATCCCTATCCGAGTGAGTAGCGCTCATTGTGCCGGTTTGCCGGACAACAGATATATACCATGTCGAATCTCATTTGGTGTCTTGGTCAGACACCGGTAGGGCAAAAGTCATTTGGCATATTATATGCTACATAAATTAGCTTCGGTGTCATGAGCTTTTGCGCCAACAGTAGATTACATTTTGTGTGATATGTATCTGTATAGTTAGTACATACATTTGAAAATTCTTATGGTCCACACTACTTTGTTGAATATTACTGATTACTAAACACCTTTCATTATACTGTGATGAAGCAATGTCGACCTATATTTTTTTTGGTTTTACATTTACACTTACATTTTTGACGACTATTATAGGAATTGAATTGGTCATGCATAGTTTATAAATCTTTGGATTTCAATATTTACATTTATTCTTACAAAATTCTATGAACTCACCAACTTTATGTTGACACTTTTAAGCATGTTTTTCTCAGGTGAATTAGATGCTTGGCCTACTTGATATGCATTGGAGTCTACTACATTCAAATGATCAAATCTCGTTGTATTGTTTTCAAGCTTTTCATTGTGATGCAATTATGGGACAAATGTTATATCAATTTTAAGAAAATCAACGAGATTACTTTTCAAACGACACATTTAGAGGTCGTTCTCTTGTATCTTGTGCTGTTGTATTATGAAGTAACGCCCCCGGACATATTTCCGCTGCGACACATTTTTGGGGGTGTTACAGATTGGTATCAGAGCACTGGTTATAGAGAACTAGGTTGCATATTTTACCCTAGACTATAACCGTTTTCACAAGCATTGCATCACAACAAACATTTTTAAAGTGCATACACACTACTTGCTTACTTGCTTAGGTTACTTGTTACCTTAAGTGCTTACATGACATACACACATATATAATATATATGCTTGCATTCTTTTTGCGTATATCGTACGTTTATTTATATAAGAGTTAATTATATAAATACTAGAACATTTCTTAAGACATTGTGAGTTACACAATGGTCTCATTTTACTTCTTAGACATTGTGAGTTGCACAATGGTCTCATTTCGTTCTCAGACATTGTAAGTTAAACAATGGTCTCTAAGAATATTATTTTTCTTCATAGCCTTATACAATATCGTATTACACGAAGACCGTCATAATTTTTGTTTACATGGAATTATGTATATGAATCTAAGTATTACAAGTCTTGTATGGGCGGGACTTGTAATAGGAGGATTGATACGATAATTGCTATGTTAACTCGTTCATAAGACCTTCGTATTAATTACTTTAACCGTGTACTCGTCAACTATTTTGAACGTTATGTCGATCTCCCCTGATTGTCTTACTCTCTGTCTCCGGAGGCGAGTTTTGAACACCCGTCCCATGTTCATTAAAACAACTGCATCGTCATGTTATCCACCACTTTGAAAACTTTGTGTGTACGCGTGTTGCATCAGAAATTATTAAGTAGGATGATTTATAATCTCTTTATTTAAAAGGATTGGGACGCCTCTTCAGTTAAATAAAGAAATTGTAAATCACCGAACCATAAGTTTATCAATTCATTATTTACATAAATTGGGACGCTTCTTTATGCAAATAATGAATTATAAATGAGTGGGCTTAATGGTATCCAATATGACACGAGTACGAACTCGAATCCGATATTCACCAGAATCCGTAAAAAAAAGGGTCTAGAAACACAATCGCGCCTTACCACTCAGCAGAATCTTAAGGCCTCACTTAAGCTACCTTATCTTATTCTTAAGTTATTAATTTTGCCGTTGCAAATCTTTACGATCGCGAACTGTTCGTGGAACTAATAGACTTGTTACACTTGAGCTAATGGAGTTGATTCATCCTCGAACTAACGACTGAATACAATATTCCACCGTCTATCGCATAAGCTCTCCCGCGAGCTCCTCCCATTTGTTGAACTTTATTATGGGGATATTGGTTCTCGAAATGTCCTCACGCTTGGCATCCCACCACCAATTGTTATAGTTATTGTCGTTATGGTTGCTGTTGTTGGGTCCTCGAGCGGTCCCAGCTTGTACAATTTTATCCAATAGGTAATGCAACCCCCCTTAAACCAGATAAACATCTATCGACGAGAGAGATAGTCGAACTATTCATTTCGGGTCATTAGTGCGAAGACTTAGGTCGCGATACATCTTAGTACTGCCAAGTAAGTTGGGTACTTACATCCATAAGCCTCGTTCATTATTAAGCATCGAACATTACAGATATCAGAAACGATACTTCGTCCTCGGACATTTAGAACCTTATGCAAACATACTCACGTTACTACACTTTCTTCTTGAGGTTTTCACTATTAAGAAACTTTCTTTATAACACGGTTATATCAGTCATAAGATTTGTAATGATATATTTT
>BQNB010031271.1:0-40000 GCA_026074375.1 Tanacetum coccineum
AACCTTTGTAGGTAAGCTCTTGCAGTTGCTCCGACAATTCCTTCATCTTGGACGGTGCCAATCGATATGGTGCTCGAGCTACGGGTGCGGCTCCTGGAATTAGGTCGATCTGGAATTCCAATGGTCGGGTTAGAGGAAGACCTGGCAAGTCCTCGGGAAGTACTTCAAGAAAATCTCGGACAATTGGTACGTCCTTTATTTGTTTTCCCTCTGGCTTGTCCTCCTCTTTCTTGGCGGATATCTGTGCCAAGAAGACCTGGCATCCTTTCGCCATGTATTCTTGAGCCTTTGAACAAGAGATAATGGTCAACCGAGATTCTTTCCCGTCACTACTTTCGTTGTCATGAAAAGTTAAAGTTTCATTTCCATAGGGAATTTGAACGAGTTTCTCATCGCATATGATCACGGCGTGACATCTCCTTAACCAATCCATACCGATGATGACGTCAAAACTACCCAGTTCTACGGGCAATAGATCTATGTTGAACGGATAGTCTAAGAAATTTAAGGTGCAACCTCATATAATAGTGTCTATCCCGACTATTTTTCCATCAGCTAACTCAACATCATAACTATTATCTAACGGGGTTGGGGCGATGTCAATCCGGGAACTAAATGCAGTAGATATAAAGCTCCTATCAGCACCAGTGTCGAATAAGATAGATGCATAGTGGTTGTTTATGAGGAACGTACCCGTGACGACATTTGAGTCTGGGCCTCTTGGTGTATTTCCTCTCTTCTCAGCATTCCCAAATGCATAAACCCAGCCTTGTGCATTCCTATTTCCTCCATCCTTATTCTACAACTTCGGGCAATCTCTCTTGAAATGCCCTGCTGCTCCACACTCAAAACAAGCATTTCCATTAGGAGTTGCCCCATTACCCCTCTGAGTGTTGGCAATGTTTGTGTTACCAGAACTCCTGCAATCGCGAGCAAAGTGCCCTACCTTGTTGCACTTATGGCACTTCTAAGTACACAGGCCATTATGGTGAAAATGGCACTTGGTGCACTTAGGCAAGTTTCCTCCATAAGTCTTCTTTTCACTAGTCCCCATATTGTAAACCTTGGCTACATTCTGCTTCTTGAAGGGTTGTTGTTGGTGTCCATGATTGTTTCTGGTTGAATCTTCCGCCTTCCTTTTGTTATCAGATCTTTCCGCATAGGTACGAAGTTTCTGATCCACCAGGTCATTGGCCAACTCAATCGTCTCATCCAACGTCTTAGGTTTGGAAGACTTTACATTCCCATAGATGTTATCAGGAAGTCCACGAATGTACTTGTTGATTTTCTCAGTTTCATTTGTATAAAACTTGGTACATATCAGAATTAACTCCTAGAAACATCCAGTGTAGGCCGAAACATCATTCCCTTTGACCTTTAGGTTCCACAACTCAATCTCCAGTTTCTGGATTTCACCCTGAGGACAATACTTGCCCGTCATCTTTTTCTTGAGTCCTTCCCAAGTCATTGTGTATGCCTCGAGACCTAAGGTTCTTATCTGACCGTTCCAACAAGTTAATGCATTATCTAGTAGTGTGCAAGTGGTAAATTTTACCTGATTCTCAATCGCACAACCACTGATGTTAAAAACTGCTTCCATCTTTTCAATCCACCTAGTCAAACTGACCACGCCTTCAGTTCCTTTGAAATTCAGGGGTTGACATTTCATAAAATCGGCGTAGTAACAAGGACGCGCAGTTTGCACGTTCCTTTAGTTATCCCCGTGTGAACTGTGGTTTCCCTCTCCATTGGTGGGGTTTCGCTGAAGAGCCTGATCGATCATAGCTTGAACGGATTCTGGAGTCATGTTGTTAGGGTTGGTGTTGTCAGTAGGGGTATTTTGTCCACGTCTAGTTATAGGTGCCATGATTTGTCTAGATCACAGAAGATAAAACATGAGATCATAATCGTGGAAAAAATATATAACAATGTATAGGTAAGATAACAACACAAGAGAGGTATATTGTACAACATAACACATCTATTTCATTTATAACTTTGAAAATTTTACATGAAACAGCTGTCTGATTACATAAAATCCAATACAATAATCTAAGGCTATGCTAGCGGGAAAAAAACCCCTAATACTTAACATGCCTATACAATATCCTAGCAAAATAAAATAACAAGATCGATAGATGTGACTGTCGGCATCCCCAGAAGCATCCTGGTGATCTGGAATCCTAGCCTCTGGTCCTGGCTGTCTAGCTCTCCTCTGCTGCTCTCGATGTACTAACAGCTCATCCTGCATGTCCCCCAACCTTGTCTTATATCTCTCAGTACTCAGAGAGTCTCCATCATCTGTGCCTGACGTCTACGGTCAGACTCTCGCAGTGCTGCTATCTCAGCCTGCTGCATCTGGAAACGAGTCTCGGACACCTGGTGCTATGTCTGGATGAGGGTACTCTGAAGCTGGAGTAGTGTTTGATGAGCCTGGATGTGGGTCTCATGTGCATACACGTGGTCACGGTGGGTCTGAAGTTCATGATAGGTCGCCTAACTCAATCCTATCGAATGAGCCCAAGCCTCTCGGGAAGCATAGGCCTCCTCCTCCACCATCCAAACCGTCTCTTGGAGAGTCATCCTATCCCCCATAAGTAAGTCGACCCACTGCGAGTCCCTATCGACTCGCCGTGATATACGAGACCTCCCATCCTGAGCATCCTCTAGTAAAGCATACACATCCTGTATATCACGCTCATGCACCTCATCAAGCTCTACAACTCTAGTACTGACCTCTCCTACGGTCACTGGTGCTAACTCAGGTACTGCCTCTGCCAGATCTACCCAAGTATCCCTAATACCGTACCCAACATCTCTATCTCCCTGTCGCCTCTCCTCAGCATCTACCGTGCTGACAAACCCATAATCTGTACCCCGACCTCTGGTAGGTCTAGCAGTAGAACTCTCTCCAATCTCATATCTGGAGCCTGGAGTGGACAAACATATCCTCTTGTGAGGTGGCTGCTCGGACTTGAGAATATCATCCCTATGGTCAACAAGTGGTGGTATGTGTAGAGATGGTAGTAGTGGTTGTAGTAAAGGTGATGGTAATGTGGCTGTGACTGCCTCAATAAGAGTCTGAGTGGATGCCACCCTGAGTGTCTGAACTTGGGTTGGGCACCAAGATGATGGTGGTAATGGTGATGGTACTGGTGGTGGTTATGAATGTGTAGGTGAGGCCATGCACCTAGCAAGGCACTCCCCTACGGAGGGTGGTGATAGTGAGATAGGTGGTGATGGTGATGGAGTAATCATGGCTAGAAGTCTCTCGACCTCTGTCTCCGGTGGAAGGGATATAGAAGCCTGAAGCCGGACAGTAATCCTAGCTCCAATGGTAGAAACAGCAGTGGAGGATAGTGGTATAACAGGCTATGTTCCCTCAGGTAGGGAAACAGGCTCACCGGTAGGTACAACAGTAGCGGAGTCGGTCGGAGCTAGGTGCTCCTCCTCCTCCTCGTCCTTATCCTCATCATCGGAGTCATCCCTAGATGAATCGCCGTCATCATCATCTCCATCATCTCCCCCATCCATAGGATAGTCAACCAGACCATCCTCTGTCTCATCATCCTCATACTCCTCCGGATCCTCCTCAAGATCTGACTTAGTAACATATCCAGGTAACTCAGTAGTAGGTGAATCAGCAGGAGGTAATGGCTGCTCCTTAGCCAGAAGCATATGCTTATCCTCCAATGGCAAGTACTCAGGGTATACAGGCTCTGGCATGAAATCAGGATTAGGTACCTGTATGAATCTAGGCTCACGCTCATCCTCGTCCTGAGGAACTGGCTGAATAGGGAGTCCATCGTATCTGTATATGATAACCCGTGGAACGTCTCCCTCTGATACCTCCTCATCGTTAGCTCCCCAGAAAACTCTGTCCGGCTGAGAGTCGGTGTAAACGGAAGTGTAGGTGACAGCTGATGAAGCAGAAGACATGACTGCTGCAAAAGCAAAATAACTTATATAAGTATTACTTATAAAAAGAATATATGTATAATATGACTATAAGTTTTTTTTTTATTAAGAGACTTATAGTAATATACGTAATATCGTTTATATTTACGTATACCAGTCATGTAATCACTTAGTAACCACTAATGCTAAAGCAATGTCTATCCTGTAAGCACATAAATCATATGCAACCAAGTAATGTATGTATATCCCTACAAACCCCGTTTGAAAAAAAGTGTTTGAAATTGGTTATAGTCCAGACAAAACTTTTGACCTGGTTCGCAGCGGAATGTTGAATATCCGAGAACGTTACATTTATGGATCAATATCACAAGATATGAGAACGACCACTAAACGTGTCGTTTGAAAAAGATACATTGGATTAACAAAATACTTGTTTGTTACATAAGCTCGTGGCTTCAAATTGTTCAACAACAATAATAAAAGATTCCGGTTTATAACAATTGTCCCCAAAATGTAATAAGACCCCAAATCTTAATTGTTGACTCCCCAGTTATTGACTCCCAATGTATCATCGCACCTCGTGCCTTATTGACCTGAAAAACATGCTTAAAACGTCAACATAAAGTTGGTGAATTCATAGGTTTATGTAAATCATTTGTAGGACCGCAAGATTTCTAAGTGTATGATTAAGCAACAGATGCAAACATCATAAAAAGTAATTACGTTTTCCTAAGCTCATGACACTGAAGCTCGACATGCATGAATGCAATTTAATTGCCAATAGTTGCCCATGAATGATATTCTAACTCGAAACATCCCCAGTCCGACATGGTATACGTTCATTCCCGGTGATAGCTAACTCACCCGAACGGGGATTGTCAATCCCAAATAGATCTATTTATAACATTCGCGCTCACAATCCAGTAATTGACAGTTCATGATAGTGGGCTCAGTGGGTTATCGCTACTTAGGCAAACACGTAATCATAGTATAAAATGTACACTTGCGTCCAATTTGTAAAACAAAGCATGTTCTCACCCCAAGGATGTAAATCATTTAAATAATTGTAAAACATGGGGCTATGAACTCACCTGAGTGAATAGTCCTCTGAAAATGATATTAGATATCCAAGTATGAACCACACCGTCAAATACCTAAGTAAATACGGCCAGTCTTAGTCTACAATTTAGGCTAAAGACTCAATGTATAAACTACAATCAATTTGCTAGTTTACATATACTGTTATCACTTGTGTGGTGGTGTACATGTTTAATGTATTGGTATTCATTCGATGGCTCTTGGAAAACATATACACTTTGTTAATAAATATTCTTATTTATTAAGTCGTTATTCAAAACCGAATAACACCCGATCATAATTTGTCCAACTTGTTAAGTGTTTAAATAATTCACTTTTGTTTATAAAATACCCTTAGGTTTCTTATAATTACCAAAACAGCCCCTGGGTTTATAAATATACTTTATTTACATTTTAAACCCCCAAGTTTCATTAATTACACTTTTAGTCCCTAACTTTACAAAATTAGTCCTTTAAGTTTTCAAGGTTTCAATTTAGGTCCTTATTGTTTCACAACAGTCCCTATGTCTCTAGAATGCTCGAAACAGCCCCTCAACTTATTTATAGTTCGAAAATGTCAACTTTAACCCTCTAGGTTTCGAAGTTTACATTTTTAGTCCCTTGATTTGTGAAAATTGCATTTTTAACATCAAGTAAAACCTAACAAGTGAAATTTCGTTTTGTTAAGTGCAAATAAGCTGTCAAAACTGTTTCGGCTTATAAATAAGCTCATCGGGCTTATTTTTGGCTTAATAGGCCTTATTGGGCCCGTTAAGGCCTGTTTGGTGTTTTAAGGGCCCACTAGGGTTTTAATAAATATAAAAGCCCTAAGTAAGTTGGTTTAGGTTTGTTAAGCTGTGAATAAGCTCAGGGAGCTTATTGGAGCTTATTTAGAGCTTATTAGGCTCGTGAGCCCAATAGCTCAACCCGTTACACCTTTTAATGGTTCTTGTGGCATTTTAGCTTATTTCTCATTCTTATCGAGTCCCTTTGGTCTGTTTTCATTTTAGCTTATCCCAATAAGCAAATAAGCACTAGTTAGTGGGCCGTTGGGCCCATTTAAGGCCCGAAGGGGGGTTTTAGGCTTTTTGGTTGTGTCTATTTAGGTCCATTAGGTGTAATTAAGTCCATTAAGCTCATCGAGCTCTCATAAGATCACCAATAAGCTGCCCAAGCTTATTGTGAGCTTATTCGCTTATTTTAGGCCCATTAATGGGCTAGAAGGCCCATTAAGGGTTCGGTTTGATCTCAAATGGCAATACAAGGCCTAAGTTGATTAAATGAGTACTCCTATTTTATCATTAAGCTCGAATGGCTTATTGATAAGCCGTAACTTATTACACAAGGGTTCGTTGGGCCTGTTTGGGCATAATGGGCTCGTCTAGACCCGTTAAGGTTTCCTTTGCATCTCGTGTGTCCTAAACGAGTTTAAAACTTCTATAACCCCTTGATAAGCTCAAATGAGTTTTTCTATAAGCTACGGGTCTCGGAACAGAAGCATTGGGCCTGTTGGGCCCAAATACCGGCGGGTTGGATTAACCAAGGCCCATTTGTGGTCTGTTGGTATTTTCTAGCAACGTATGGTTCGAAAACTTACCCTAGTGATATCAATGGTTCATTTAACGTACTTCTTCGTCGTACCTTGCATGCAAACATTTATTTGTCCTGCGTATATGTTCCTAGGCCACATCGTTATACTTTCTTCGAAAGTTTACGTATAATTTTCTTATAGTTTCGTGCCTAGGGTTATTGTTTACGTCGAAGTCACTAGTTTGTCATTAACCATCATTGTACGTGTGTTTTAAATGAGTCCTCGCCACACAAATGAAAACCTACGCTACATTAGGCACGTACACTTTATATATATCGCGACATACGTCTAAAAATTCAAAAGGAAATGATATTACAAAATGTAAAGTGTTGTTGTGACTTACAATGGTCCTATAGCTTTTAGATGGAGTAGTGGACGTGTAGTATACAAATCCTTAGCTCGTATAACCCTTGTATGATAACCTTAGTGCTTATAGGTTCGAATAAAATGAAGTGGGAGGTGTTTGCTTGCGGCTTGTATCCCGAACAAGAGAAGAGAGAGTTTGAGGTGTGTGTGAGTTAACAAGAGTGTCAAATGGTAAGATATGAATGTATATTTATAGGCAAGGAAGCTAGTTACTCACCTAGTTACATAACCAACCAAAACTAAACGAGTCCTAAGTAGTGGTTTCGGGTTAGGGTTAGTTAACAAGACATGGTTTTGCTTAAACCACCAAGTACACTCTTTAATTGCTTCTAAGATGTACAAGATTTGCAAGATACTATGTTTGAGTGTTGTGTATGTAGTCACGGTTTAGCAAGGGCATAAGAGAGATCATTTGTGATAGGCTCTAAGTACCTTGCATTAATGGTTAATATGTTGTACATGTACTTAGCAAGATTTAGGAGATTTGTTAGTTGTTTGATGGTTAGCCGTGGCCTAAGGGATCAAAAGGGAGCAAATGGGTCATTAACCATTGTGTAATAGCTCATTAGGGAACATTTAGTACTAATATTAATTAAAGGGAGCTTGTACATGTACTTTCAAGATCATTAGGAAATTCTTAAGGATTTCTTAGGTGTATGTGTGTGTGTAACCGGCCCCTAGTGGCATTTGACACAACAATTGATTAAATTTTGTGTTGAGGTTGTAAAAGTGGGTATTGGTTTGAGTCTTAGTAAGCCTAGGTATTTTTGGGGTGTGTCCAATTGTACTTTATTGTGAAACGTTGCCCTTATACGTGACCAATAAAAATAAAATACGCAAAGTATATAATTATCTTCTAAATAATTATATATTACTTGGTTGATGCAAACCTTAAATTATTTGATGACCGTTTACATCAATTGATTATTTCTAGTCTACGCGATTTAACGTAAAAGAGATTTTTAAAGTAAATGTGTGTCGAACTAAAATAAATAGTGACGAATAATAGACGTCGTAAAATGACCTGAAATTGAGAAATGTTACACCTAGGTCATGAACGGATTACACGAACCCGCCGTTTATTTAATATTCCGTTAAGGCAACGCACAAGTAAGGTAGTATGAAGGCAATTATAAGTCCCCTAAGAGTATATTAAATGCATGTGAAATATCTGTAGGAAACTAGACGGGTGGTTGAATAGTTTACCGGTTAATTGGCCGTTTTAAAAGTTTGCTTAGAAAATTGTTTGATTCGAGTTGTATGTCAATCAATCAACAATATGAATCACAGCTAAAATATCTAATGTAATGAACTAAGTAAACAATAACAATATAAAGATAGAGAAAGAAACGATCAAACCAAGACACCAAGATTTATAGTGGTTCGGCAACGAAGCACCTCTTCGTTCCTACTCCACTCCCCGAGTACTCCACTCGAGATTTCACTATGTCAACAAGCTCCCTTAAGGCAGAGAAAACCGTTTACACATCGCTTACTTTCTTTTCCGACACTAAGCTAGATGTCGAGTTCTAATCCTAGCTAGAACCAATCTAAGACTTCTCTAAATCTTTATACACTCACAAGATATATACCCTTGGATTGACACACAATCCAAATCACACCAATACATAATTTACACTATTGGATCTACACACAATCCAATTTACACAATAACACAAAGTAGATTTAATGAAGATATGTGATCTTGAGGAGGAAGAAAGAGATCACTTGATAACAATTCGTATGTAGAAGAATATAATTGTTCTTCTCTTGCACTTGATTAGAAGAAGTAGGGAGGAGGAAAGAATTAATCACTTGAAACAAGATCAAGGTATGTTAGTGATCAAGATATGTGTTTTAGAAAGAAAGAAAGAAGAGAGAAAAGTGGATCTGAGAAAATTTGTGGCAAGAGGTTCTGTTTTTCAGATGGGGTGGCCCAGTATTTATAGAGGACAAAAAGAGCTGTTATGCTGACGGCGGTCCCTAATATATAAGGGGCCCGCCGGGCCTATAAGGGGGCCGCCGTAGACTACGCTCCTCTTTTTGTCTTTTTGTGAGGAAGGTGTTATCTGTTTTAGAACCTTCCATTTTGGGGGAAAAAATATGATTTAAAATTTATTAATTTAATAATACATTTCTTTTATAAATAAATATTTTGTTTTTATATTTTTATAAAAACACTTTTGAAGAAATGTAAGTTTTAAGAAAAATATTTTCTTGATCACTAATCATGTTTAATGATTTGTTTATCCATACCTTAAGTGATTAATCTTAGAAATAGAATTTTGTGATTAGTAATTTATAAACGTTTATTTTATCATAAACGTTTTTACATTTTGTTATTATCAAAACATCGAGAGGTCGAAAAATATAAATAACGTTTTTAGACATTATTTGTATTAACAATCTCCCCCTTTTTGATGATGACAAAATATAAACTCATTTAGTATAAAATTAGAGGCTTATAAATTACTAATGAGTTTAATTCTGTTTCTCCCCCTTTTTGTCGAATCCAAAAAGGTTGATCGCCGAATGATAGTAGCGAGAAAGAAATCGACGATTAAAGACTCCCCCTTGATGTAAGCTCCCCCTTGTTCGGGGTACCAAGGGATCTATCTTACGATAAGTTGTTTGCTATAAAACAAGTTTAGAGAAACAAGTGCAAACCAACATAGCATAACAAATATCTCAACATTATAATCCACACTTCATAAATAAAGTTCATTCAAATTCTAAAAAGGTCATATATAGCCATATAGGACAATATATGAAGATACAACATAAGATAATCATAACATAACATAATTAGGGCATTTAATGAAAGTAAGCTAGTAGATTATTTAGGAGATATTTTAAGGAGAGTTTGTAGTGATGGATGCGGGGAAAAGAGTTGAGGGCCCAATTATGAGAGATTTGATTCGGTTGAGGTCATCTTTCAAAACATTGAAGATTTCACGAGTTCCCAAGCAACAGTGACAAAAGTCCGAATGAAAATTTACTTGGTCTAGATAAGGAGGATGAGTGAATGGTGAGGAGGGTGATAAACAATTAGTTAATTTAATTGCATGTTGAATGTTGATATCAAGAAGATTTAAAAGGTGTAGTAGTTCATGCACATGGTTTTCACTATGATTTTGAGTAGAGATTTGTAGAGGTAAGAAAAAGGATGTAGGATTAAATGAATTAGGAGAAGGAGGCAAAGGAGTGGTATCAAAGATTGGAGAGTTTGGTAGAGATTTAGGTAGTGAGTTGCTTAGAGATAGAGGAGATGAGGAAGATGAGAAAGGGTTTATTGTTATAGGAGATGTGAGTGGAGTCCTATTTGGTGGAGGAGAAGGTGGTGATGGTGGAAGATTGTGACTTTTTCTCCAAGGTTCAAGAATTGCTCTTTTGTGTTTTTGTGAGTAGTCATGAGGAGATGACATTTTGAGAAGATGTTTATAAGAGAAGTGGTGATTTGAGTTGAAAAGAAATGATGTTTATATAGAAGAAATTTGGGAAATGCATGGTTTTGGTGGAAGAAGATTCTAAGGAGTGTTTAGTTTAGAAGGGAAAGGACAGCTAGACCTAGGAAGAGTAGGGACAAAGTTGCAGACAAGGAGGTGACAGGAAAATTTCGTGATTCTCCTGATGGCAGTCCCTTATATTGGTGGCGGTCCCATATATATTAGGGAGCCGCCCAACATTTAAGGGGGCCGTGTTCTTGGAGAATCAAGAGATTTTCCAGAAGTTAAGTCCTCTTTCAGAGTAGTCAAATAAGGATTGGAAGGATGATTTTAGCATTTCCATTTCATCAAGAATCATATAAGTTAGCTAATATGAAAGAGGGGAATCATGCAATAAGGCAGAAAGAGAGCATATAAATGACTTAAAGAGTTTTCACATAGCAAGCATGAAATAGCAACATTGATATGTTATATGCGTACACAAGTAATGTTGATAGAAGGTAAGAAGATATTACAAGATAATAATAATAATAGTACGTATGTTGATCAATAATCAAGAAATGTCTCAACTAACATTTGAATCATCACATGAGAATTCTTCAGGAGATATGTAGATGGTTGATTTAAGATGAGTGAGATGAATCCACGGTTTCATGGAACCCCAATATGATTTGTAATTTTGTTTTCTTAGATAGGGATTAATTTTGATTATGTGTTCATATAGACGATTTAGAATCATTCCATATGGTATTGAAGAGTTTGGTTGATTCTTGATATTTTCAACTCGTTTGGTTAGAAAGTAGGCAAAGTTGAAAGGATTACTTGTTAGAATGCAATGCATCATGTGACATGATGATGCAGGAAGAAATGGAGAGTTATTTTAAGTGCCAAAGGAATTATCTTGAATGATTTCATTCCAAGATCTCATGTCATAACAAAGTTCATCCTTGAGGATTTTGTTTGGAAAGATGGTTTGTCTGGTTGTTGTAATTGATTGAATAATTTCCTTTGGTATTGCAAGGTGTGTTTGATAAGGTGTGTTCGACTCTTGATTTGTTTTCAGAGAGTCGAGGGAGGGTTCTTTAGAGTAAGAACATTCTCCTTCATATGGAATAAGGAGAATTATGGCAAATGACTCGAGTGAAAACTTAAATGTTCTTTTTAATGCCAAGAATGTCAAGAAGATGTTTAGATTGTCGTCTTTTTAGATTTCTAATGAGGAATAAAGTTCCAGTAGAAACTTGGACAAATTCCTTCATGGAGTTCATATATTTTTGAAAGTTCAATAGCTTGAAAAAGGGTTTGAATATTATCGTATTTAGTGGATTCAGAAGCTATAGGGCGACCTTCATGAATTGACCTACATTCTAGGTTTCGAATGATGGGTTTTAAGATATCAAGAATATAGTTTTCATTGGATATTATTGGAATGTATGATTTAGTGTATCGTAACTCTTCTTTCAAATTCATTTCACCTATAATTTAAAAGAAGATAATTTTAGTCAGGTTCCTTTATTTGACAAGATGTCTAGTGTGTGCCTATATGTAACAAATGTGGAGTAACGATTAACTCGACCTAAATATAAAATCCTAAGAGTTAACCCAAATGCTCCTTAGTTTGATTTTGCTCAACTAAACAAGTCAAAAAATACATATGAATTATGTATCTCGAAATTTGTTCATGAGATCATTATGCATGTGTTTGAAAACGTTTTTAGGTTGTATTGACAATGCATAACAACAATTTTATGATGTTCCTAACGTGAGTGATTTGAAAATAAAATTAGGGTTTTGGTTCAAAATCTATTTTTCGTTTAATCTTACTAATGTATGTAAATCCTATGTCTACGGGAAGCATATTAGTTATACATTATATCCTAGTACTCTTAATTGCACAAAATTGAAAGAAAAATCGAAAATCCCCAATTTTAATTTTTGGTGTTCATCATGAACCCTAGACTCAAATCGAAAGAAAATAGATGAATTGACTTACAATTAATGATCTTCGTGATATTAAGATTGATTATTAGTGTTGATTTGATCTCCAATTGAAGTTTTAATGGTTGATTTTGAGTTTTGGTGGGTTTTGGTTCGAGTTCGTCAATGGCAGCAGGTAAGGGGGTGTTTGTTTTTCAATTTTAAATTTTTTTGGTTAAGTGTCTCATTTTGTGTCTTGCTGGTGGCGGTCCCTTAATTCCTGGCGGTCCCAAATATATTGGGGGGCCGCCTATATGGGTCCGCCCTCAGTGAGGGTTTTTGGACTTGATTTTGACGAAAGTTTTACGAAGAGGAGTGACATTATAATTTGCATTTCGCGAATTAAATATGCTTAAAGTACTTCGGATGAAGTATTTAAGTTGTCACGACACGGAATGGAACACGGACCAGAGTTGAGACAGAAGAATAAGAGTCGGACTTATATAATTTATGGAATGTGTTCCATCATTCCTAAACCAAGACGTAGATAGTTAAACGATTCACGTTTAAGGGGTTTAGTAAGAATGTCGGCGATGTTGTCGACGGATGGCACTTTTTTGATTGAGATATGTCCTTTCTGGACATTATCACGAAGAAAGTGGTGACGTATTTCGATGTGTTTAGTACGAGAATGTTGCACCAGGTTTTTGCTAAGGTTAATTACGCCTTTGTTGTCGCACATGATGGGAACGTCATCGAGTCGAACGTCGTAGTCGATGAGAGCTTGTTTCATCCATAGTGCTTGTTGACATGCCTTTCCGACGCTTACGTATTCGGCTTCGGTAGTGGATATAGCAAGATTGGCTTGTTTCTTCGAGAACCAAAATGTCAAACAACATCCCACGAACGTACAAATACCGCTAGTGCTCTTTCAATCCACATAATCTCTCGCATGATCAGAGTCGGCATATACTACTGTTTCTATGTCGATCCCCTTAGGATACCATAATCCTAAGTGCGTAGTGCCTTTAATGTATCGAAAGATACGTTTAACGCTTAAGGTTGAGAGGGTTTGGTGCTTTGAAGCGGGCACAAAGGCAGTCACTTAAACATTGATATCGGGCTTACATTTGCCGTAGGTATTAATAAGCTACCCTATCATGCCTTGATATCTTAGTTACTATTACCGACTCACATCTTCATCTTTCAGTTAGTTATGTATCAAGAGGACATAGGGGGTTTTCATTGGTTTAGATTATTCTAGGACCAAATTCTTAAAACATTTCTTTAATATACTTAGATTGTATGTAAAGAATATACCATCTTTCAGTTGTTTTAATTTGTAATCCAATGAAGAGTTAAGTTAACCCATCCTGCCTCATTCGGAACTCGTCATGCAAGATTTTGGCAAATTGATCACACATGTCTTGACAAGTCGAACCGATATAATGTCATCGCATATATTTCGCGAAACGAATGATGAGATTTGAACTTTTCTTCTTAGTAAAAAGAGTGTTATATACCATTCTATTTTATATTCTGTTTAATAAAGTAAAACGCTTTTTTAATCTTCATTACCAAGCTTTGGGTGCTTGTTTAAGACCATATAAAGCTTTCTTTAATTTATAAACATGATCGCGGTTTTTCGAAATCAATGAATCCCGGAGGTTGTGCCACGTATACCTCCTCATTGATAAAACCGTTCAGGAATGCACTTTTTACATCCATTTGGAATAATTTAAAATCTAAGGCGCAAGCATAGGCTAATAATATCCTAATAGATTCAAGTCTAGCAACCGGGGCATAAGTTTCATCATAATCGATGCCCTCTTGTTGGTTGTAGCCTTGAGCAACTAACCTTGCCTTATTTCGAGAAACAATACCGTTCTCGTCTAACTTATTCCTAAACACCCACTTAGTTCCTATAATTGTCATATTCTTAGGTTGTGGAACTAACTCCCAAACGTCGTTAGCAATGAATTGATTTAATTCTTCTTGCATGGCGACTATCCAACTTTCATCTCCTAAGGCTTCATTCACATTCTTAGGTTCTATAGTTGATATAAAACAGTAGAAGTTACTTTGGTTCTGGGCTTGTGATCTAAGGGTTCTTTGGTTAAGGTTTCCTATAACATTTTCTAAGGGATGGTTCCTAGATTCCTTAATATTGACTATTTCGTCAATCTCTAATGTTTCATCCTCAACAACATTTTCTAGGTTTTTCTTTTCGATTTCCCTAATAGCTTCTTCTTCATCTAAGTCATCATCCACCAAGGGTGATGTCTTAGAGGGTGGAGGAGTTTCATCGAATGTCACGTTGAGTGATTCTTCGATTTTCCTAGTGTGTTTATTAAGAATGATATAGGCTTTACTATTTTGCGAGTATCCTAAAAAGACACCTTCGTATGACTTTGGGTCAAACTTGGTAAGGTAGTCTTTGGTGTTTAAAATGAAGCACTTGCTTCCAAACACTCTAAAATAGTCAAGAGTAGGTTTCCTACCTCTCAAGATTTCATAAGGTGTTTTTCCTAGGATGGCTCTAATTAGGATTCGGTTGAGAATGTATGTTGAAGTATCTACGGCGTTACACCAAAACTTTTGTGGTAACGATTGCTCGTTCAACATGGTTCTACTCATTTCCTGAAGTGTCCTATTTTTCCTTTCAACCACGCCATTTGATTGAGGAGTGCGTGGAGCCGAGAAGTTATGAGTAATACCATTGGCATTACAAAACTCTCCAAATTGCACTTCATTATCAAATTCTCTACCGTGGTCGGTTCTTATTGACACTATTGTACATCCTAATTGGTTTTGGATTTTCTTACTAAATATTTCGAATTGATCGAAAGCTTCAGTTTTACTCTTAAGAAAGCTAGTCCAAGTATACCTAGAGTAGTCATCTACTATGACTAGGGTGTAACAGTTTCCTTCGTAACTCCGTACGGCGGATGGACCAAAGAGATCCATATGGAGAAGTTCTAAGCATCTAGTCGTTGAGACTACATTCTTAGCTTTGTGACTAGCGTGAGCTTGTTTTCCTATTTTGCAAGCATCACAAAAGTGTTGATCAAACCTAAGCTTAGGTAAGTTTCTAACTAAATCCTTAAAGGCGAACGATTGAATGAGACGCATATTTGCGTGTCCTAATCTCCTATGCCACAAGGTGGAGTTTTCATCAATCGTTGTTAGACAAATTTGATCCTTTGGCTTATTTCTTAATTTCATCACATATAAGCCTTTCTTCCTAATACCTCTACCTATGACTTTACCGTCCTTAGTGATTTTACTATCATGTTAAGAGAAAGTTACTCTACAATTATTATCACATATTTTTCCTATACTTAGCAAGTTAAATCCTAAGTTATCGACATGTTCTACATTATCTATTTTTAAAGAGTCATTAGAAATCGTACCTTTGCCAATGATGTTACCGTGAAGATTACTACCAAAGATGACGTTACCTCCATTGTATGCCTTGTAAGTGGAGAAGAGCTTTCGATTTCCCATCATGTGTTTAGAGCATCCGCTATCCTTGATCCATTCATCGGGCTCCAAGTCGATTCCAAGGCATATCTATTTATATAAGACAATAACTCAAACATTTGGTCCCCAATATCTCATGGGTCCAAAGTTGTTAGTGCCATACATCCCTTGCATTTGATGCAATTGGTTGGGATGTAAGAATGGAAGACACATTTCCCATGGCATGTAACTTTGACGTGGAAAGTTGTTCCAACTTACAAGAAAGCCACGAGGTTGGTTTTGTCGACCAACATGTTTTTTTGGTTGCGGTGTTTTAGGACGAGAATAATTATCATTGAATTTTCTTGGAGGTGGAGTTTTTGATCTAAAATTAGGTTTAGAGAATCTAACTCTGGGTTTTGACAATGGCTTATAAAATCGTTTAACTTCATTGTCACTAGCAACGGGAATTTTGGCATTGTTTACAATTATGTGTTTTGGTCTAGGACCCAAAATGGACTTTTGAAAAGACACAGTTTTCTCAGATTCTGGCATTACTGGTGGCGGTCCCATATTTATTTTGGGGGCCGCCTGAACATTAAGGGGGCCGCCCATATTTATGGGACCTCTATCAGGAGACGCCTTTTTCTGAGCTTTTACAAATTTTATTTCCCTAGTTCCACTAGATGATGCTTCGAATGAATTAAACCCTAAACCTAATTTATCACCGGAGAGTTTTTGATTATTTATCATTTCATTCAGGCAATGTGTACTCATTTCAAATTTGCTTAATCTAGTAGATTCTTCTTTGAGCTTTCATTTTCAATTTAAAGTGTATCACACTTTGCACAATCAATATTAACTCCCTTGTTTTTCTCGAATGTGAACAATTTATCTTTTAATTCTCTAAGTTCATTTTCTAGACTATTTTTAATAGCTTTTAGCTTTTTGTTCTTAGTGATTATCTTTAAGCTCATTTTGCATAGTTTTTCATATTCGTTGTCTAGAGCTAAATCATCAATTGATGAGTTTTCATCACTAAAGTAGGAGGATTCGGAACATACCTCATTTGGTACATGAGCTACAAGACATGTCTTGTCTTGGATCTTTTCATCATTCTCTTCACTGCTACCGCTCTAAGAACCTCCAACAAATGCTCTTTGGTTCTTGTCTCTCGGTGGCTTTGGACATTCTCCAATAAGATGATTTGGATCTTCGCATCTAAAGCACTTTCTTTCACTTTTGCCGTTTTTGTCGTCTCGTATTCTTTGAAAGGTCTTTTTGTCGTTCCGAGGTTGTCTTACGAATCTATCTCTTCTCTTAAAGAACTTCTTGAAGTCTCTTACCGCCATGGCGTACTCTTCGTCTTCACTATCGGAAGTCGAACACTCTTTATCACTAGATTCTTTCTTAGCCTTTAAAGCAAGAGATTTCCTTTCAACTTTTGCTTTGACTATTTCGGAATCTTTCTTGATGATCATCTCATGGACTTTGAGGTTTCCAATGAGCTCATCAAGAGATAGTGATGTTAAGTCTTTCGACTCTTCAATCGCCGTGACTTTTGCTCTCCATTTAGGATGTAGAGCCCTAAGAAACTTCCTTACGTAGTTCTTACTAGAGTAACCTTCATCAAGAGCTTTAAGACTAGTAATAATAGTATTAAATCTAGCAAATGCACTATCTATAGATTCGTCTTCGGAAATGACGAATTGTTCATATTGTTGAACCAAAAGGTCGATCTTATTATCTTTGACTTGGTTATTACCTTGATGGGTGATTAACAAAGTTTTCCAAATTTCTTTTGCCGTATTGCACATGAAAATTCGTTCATATTCTTTTCTAGGCAAAGCATTGTAAATAACCATTTTGGCTTCATTATTTTTCGCAAGCCTTCTTTTAAGATCATCAGTTTGTTTTTCAAAAGGGACAACCTCATCAAGTTTGGTTTCTGGATTTTGAATAATAGGTTGAAAATCACCATTTGTAATAACATGCCAAAGATCTAGATCTTTTGATTTAACATATGTCTCGAATCTATTTTTCCAATAAATAAAACTATCACTTTCAAAAAGTGGTGGTCTTTGCATAGACTGCCCTTCTAGATATTTGTCAGAATCCATAGATCGATCCAAGTTTTAAAATAAAATATATTTTAAAAATCTTGAGTGACCTTGCTTCTGATACCAATTGTAGGAAACTAGAAAGGGGGTTGAATAGTTTACCGGTTAATTGGCCATTTTAAAAGTTTGCTTAGAAAATTATTTGATTCAAGTTGTATGTTAATCAATCAACAATATGAATCACAGCTAAAATATCTAATGTAATGAACTAAGTAAACAATAACAATATAAAGATAGAGAAAGAAACGATCAAACCAAGACACCAAGATTTGTAGTGGTTCAAAAACGAAGCACCTCTTCGTTCCTACTCCACTCCCCGAGTACTCCACTCGAGATTTCACTATGTCAACAAGCTCCCTTAAGGCGGAGAAAACCGTTTACACATCACTTACTTTCTTTTCCGACACTAAGCTAGATGTCGAGTTCTAATCCTAGCTAGAACCAATCTAAGACTTCTCTAAATCTTTATACACTTACAAGATATATACCCTTGGATTGACACACAATCCAAATCACACCAATACACAATTTACACTATTAGATCTACACACAATAACACAAAGTAGATTTAATGAAGATATGTGATCTTGAGGAGGAAGAAAGAGATCACTTGATAACAATTCGTATGTAGAAGAATACAATTGTTCTTCTCTTGCACTTGATTAGAAGAAGGAGGGAGGAGTAAAGAATTAATCACTTAAAACAAGATCAATGTATATATGAAAAAATTTGTGGCAAGAGGTTTTGTTTTTCAGATGGGGTGGCCCAGTATTTATAGAGGACAAAAAGAGCCGTTATGCTAACGACGGTCCCGGCGGTCCCTAATATATAAGGGGGCAGCCAGGCCTATAAGGGGGTCGCCGTAGACTACGCCCCTCTTTTTGTCTTTTTGTGGAGAATGTGTTATCTGTTTTAGAACCTTCCATTTGGGGGGGGGGGGAAATCTGATTTCAAATTTATTAATTTAATAATACATTTCTTTTATAAATAAATATTTTGTTTTTATATTTTTATAAAAACACTTTTGTAGAAATGTAAGTTTTAAGAAAAATATTTTATTGATCACTAATCATGTTTAATGATTTTTTTATCCATACCTTAAGTGATTAATTTTAGAAATAGAATTTTGTGATTAGTAATTTATAAACATTTATTTTTATTGTAAACGTTTTTACATTTTGTTATTATCAAAACATCGAGAGGTCGAAAAATATAAATAACTTTTTTAGACATTATTTGTATTAACAATAACTTAAGAGGGATCAACCATATAATGGATAAGGTAATATAAAGACTGTTATCGATGGTATCGTTTCCACACTACTTGCGTTTCCCTAGACATGTCTACAGCGATACAGACAAAAGCTGGTTTTCTAAAGCCTAACGTGCACATTCGTCAACAAGAAGCAACATCAAAAGGATCTACAACCTAAGTTTCATGCAATCATAAGTAAATACAAAGGAGGGTTTAGCCTCGCATTTTAAAGATAACACAAGAGAATAAATTAATCAAACAACACATAAACATATCGAATGATTAATGATAAATAACCTTACTTTATTTAAACATGGATTGAAGGTAGTACAATGGGGTTTTGAGGCCCTAAAAACTACCTACAAAGCTGCTACAAAGGCTAGGGTTCGTCTCCCAAAAGTTATACAAAGTTACACCTTTAAAACCCTAAAAACGGTTTTGTATTTATAAAGATATCGACGCGACGACGTCGCTTTGTAATCCTGACGCCGTCGCCACGTAGATGATTCTAGATCCACTTTAAGTCGGTCATGTCCTGACGCCATTGCTAGAACTCAGACGTCATCTCAATGAAGATTACGACGGCATCACTTTATGCTTACGATACCGTCTCCACGCTCTGTAAGAATAATCTTCATAATTTTTAGTGTAGGTATATAATCTTGTCTGTTTTTTCTTTAAATGATCCCAAGTCATGTGTATTTTCTCCAAATGTCATCCAAGTGCTAAAAACCTAAAACGAACGATTAAGCACATAATCTGGGCATATTTGCTTGA
Organism: Tanacetum coccineum; assembly: GCA_026074375.1. NCBI lineage: Eukaryota > Viridiplantae > Streptophyta > Magnoliopsida > Asterales > Asteraceae > Tanacetum > Tanacetum coccineum. Next base: position 19,930 of record BQNB010031271.1, read on the forward strand.
TTTAGGGGGTTAAATGACCCCGAAATAGTGTATAAAATGATACCTCATTACTACACGTTACTCGATATCACCTGAATGCTATTTCCTCAAACTAACGATAACCAAATACTAGAAGACCAAACTTCGATCCCATACTTAGTGTTTCCTTAGGACGAATAGAGGAGGGAAAGAAGAAAAGGGATGGACTGGAATGATAACAAATGACCTCCTTATCAAGGTAATCTTGGAGCAAAAGTTAACAAAGCCCACACCCTTTTTCTTTCTTGTATGGTCGACCAACCCACAAGCCCAAACAAGCCCCTTTTGTTGATTTTTTGACTTTATATAATTATTATGTACATTACATATTAATTAAAGGGTTTAATGTTAATTATTCGTAAACGAACTAATTAGCGATCGTTTAGTATTCTATCGTTAGTGTATTAATATATATAATAACTATACACTTATATTATTATATATACTAATATAATGATATCTAAATGTATATGTGTGTGACCTCGTAGGCTCACGTATTTCTAGCCGTATAAATATCTGTATGACATGAGCACATCCTAACAACTCCCACTTGCGAATGTCAGTGTCATAGAAAAACCATATGTAGTTGTATTAGGAAAATTGGCTTATATGTGATGAAATTAGGAAATAAGACGAAAGACAAAATTTGTCTAACAACTATAGATGAAAATTCTACTTTATGTCACTATTATTTACACGAAACATTTTATGTAAAAGATTCATTGGTCTAATGTTTTGTGCGTGAAAATCATGCGTCTGAATTTAGGGGTAGCTAAATGATATTTTTATAATGTTTTTGTTTTTAGATATGATGCCATAACTGGGGTCTTTATTTTTCTGTCCATTATAAATTGCTTTCCTTTGTATCTAGGCCATCAAAGAAATGTCTATTGTCAATGCTAATGTGGATGAGGAGTGTGAAATAAAGCGTATGAGTTGTATACATGTTTTGTATGGTATTTCAAGGTGTTTTTGTTACAAAACATGTGTAGGTTCATAATTCAAGAGAACCATTGCACAAATTTATATTCTGAAATATTACGGGGGTTGATATTAAAATGATGGTTGTATTATGTTTATTTAGTATATATGATATTGTTGAATTTATAATTTTGGTTCGAATTGGTTTAAGCTTTGTTAGTGTTTTAGATTTGTTAAGGTTTTGTCCATATATCTGAATTTGTGTTTTTAGGTATTGATTGTTATTGTCATCATCAGCATCATGTGCATGCCGCACCGAGAGTTTTCACAGAACAAGCCTTTTGCAACATAGATAACTATTTAAGTATTTTACAACATAGTTATTGTAACTTTATTGGATAAAATGAAAGATTGATGTTTACAAAAGAACATCACCTCAAAGATAATTTTATCCAGACTCGACACAACTTATATCGCCTATGAAATAAGTAATTATCGTGTCACTTTATATAGGTTGTATAAATAGGTGTCGACTTTATTATGGTATGCCACCAGTCATGTTTTGTTTTGCATTAATTGTGTTTTAAGTGCTTGTGTTTACGTTTCTTTAGGCTTTCTAATGTCTTTTGGTGTTTTTAGTTTGTTTAATCTTTCTGATGTCGTTTAGAGTCTCATATGTGGTTATAATTGCTTCTTGGTTTGTGACATTATTAAATTTAATTAAAAGGCAGTCCTCGAGGTAAACAAACTGCATTTAATGCAGCGGTGAGGCGACCTGCCAAAACCCACCGGCAAACCCGGCTAAAACCCGAAACACTCCGACAAACCCGGCTGAAACCCGCCTGAAATAAAATAATTGTCACTTAAAGAAAAATAATAACTGTCAATTAAAGAAAGTGGGTTAACATTGTCTCTCACCTTCTCTCTCACTTTCTTACCTCTCTCTCAGTAGCAAAACACATAATCAGACTTAAGGGATATGTGTTCCCAGCACATCTCATCTTTCTCCCAAACCACCGTCTTCCTCTAAAACCACCGTAAAAAAACACACCCCAAATTCATTCTCAAAGGCCAATTTCTTAGGTTTGATGGGAGGTAGACGCGGTGGTGTAGCAACGATTCTAGCAGGATCAAGATGGAGAAGAAGATAAAAAAACATCAGGTACGTTTTTGTTACATATCAACCCTAAGTTACTTAATATTTGTAGTTATATGATAGATTTTAGGTTTTTTCTAAGATCTTAGTTTTTAAATTTGTCAGATAAGTATATTCTTTATGTTTTCAGGCAAACATTGATGCGTGTAATTGTGAACTAGAAGATGTACCAGAGGCAAGAAAGCAAGCTGATTATTAGGTACTTTTTTTTCAAACCCCTGATTTTTTTAATTTCGAGTGTTGAATTAGGTTTTTTTTGTTTTTTTTTGTAGGTCTTGGTTATATTAAATCTGGGTATTGATTAAATAAAGTTGGAAGTTGATGGTTTTGGTTGAATTTTGTGGATTCTGATATATAGGGTTGCTGCTAATGATGGTCTAATTGTGTAGGTGTAGGCCTAGCTGTGTGGAGTTTAGAGCATAAATCCATTTTCTCAAGCAAGGAGTGTATGTTTAGGTTTTACGAGCCTTTAAAGTTCAAGCAGATGCAACTACTTGGGTATGATTCGAGATTCAATATTAGCTAATAGGTCTAAAGTTGAGTTTTATCAAGTAGGTTTCTATGAACCAATCAACATAGCGAGTCAGAACACCTTTGCTTTGCTACCGACATTCAACAAAGTTGACATGTAAGTTACAATTATGTATATATATACATATGTATACATATTATTTACAGGCTTCTCGAGTTATCCCTTGGCTAGGATATCCTAATGGTATAGGTTAAAGGTGATTTTTTTTCATTTATTGATAATGTGGTTAACCCAAGTTTATCATCTCTTATGGTCCAAATGGAAAAATCAATCGAATATAGCCACGGTATCTTTATTTGTATTCGGAAATAAAGAAATCAGCAAAACATCTAATTTTGTTTATGAGGAGTTTGTGGAAACTAGAATGGGGGGGGGGGGTTGAATAGTTTTACCTTTTTAAAATAAAACTTAGATTGACTTATGTGAACTCAATAGATATACACAAGTGTATATGATAGCGATACAAGAAGTAAATAAGTAATCTACGAAGTATGAACAAGTAAAGATAAGAAAGATCAAACCGATGACACAATGATTTATAGTGGTTTGGCTATGAAGCTCCTCTTCGCCCTACTCCACTCCCCCAGTACCCAACTTGAGATTATCTTCACTATGTCAACAAGCTCCCTTTAGGCGGAGAATACCGTACACGTCGCTTACACTTTTTCTGGTACTAAGCTAAATACCAAGTTCTACTTTAAGATAGAAATAATCTAACACACTATGTATTTTGTGGCCTAAATACTAACCTATCATAAACATATTATATGCACAACACACAACACAAGATATACAAGATGAATGATTATCACAATCGTGATGACACAACTAAACTATTAACACTTGAAGCTTGACGTCTTCGTAAGTGTTCTTCACTAAAGAGTTGAATGAGTTGATCACTTGTAATGGATTATGCAACAAGTATAATGATCAAAGAATATAAAAGATAAAAGATGTGTGTAAAAATATTCGTCTAGTGTATTAGGTGGATTCGTTGGGGAGCTGGAACAACATTTGTCATTTTATAATTAACCCCAAATCTATACAAAATATTGTTTTGTACATAATTAAATTAGTTTATTAGATTCTTCTAGAACAAAATATTTCTTATCACTAATAACTAAAGATCTAGATTTGAGAAGATTTGGAAAGATTGTTTCCACTTATGGTTAATCTTATTTTGTCTTACATGATTAATATAACTAGCTTATAATTAATCATGTGTTAACTTAAATCATTTGATTAAAAAAGGTTTATGCAAATGATAATACTTTTCTTTGATCATTAACTATGTTTAATAATGCCATATTCATACCTTAAGTGATTTACGTAAACTTTTATGTAGTATGACATTATATTTGTTATTATCAAAACATGAAGATCATTAAATATAAGTATTGTTTTTGCGCGAATATTTGTATTAACAATCTCCCTGTTTTTGATAATGATAAAATATAAACTCATGCTTATTTAAATGTTACTAAATAAGTATTTATTGGATGAGTTTACAATCTCTTCTCCCGTTTTTTGTTGAGGCAAAAAGTGTTGCAGAGGTGGTCCTTGCAAGTCTTGTTTTGACATATGCTTAGTCACTTGGTTACGAATGCAAAGTAAAAAAAATAGAGACAAGATTGCAAGTGCTCCCCCTTGGTGTATGCCCCCTAGCTTGGGGCACCAAGGAATCGAGTTATGGATGCGTGCTATAAAACAAAGTTAGTAGACAAGCAAATATATATATGACAACTACATATGCACACATATACGTTTAAGCAATAAACATCCATCATTAATACAACAAAAGAAAATAATGTTAAATCTATTATAAGGGATGAAACATTAAATTTGGCATTAAAGCCTATAAGACAAGAAACTTAAACTAGAAAAGAAAAGATTCATTCAAGCTTTAATGTACAATATATGTTAAAGATCTTGGGTGACCTTGGCTTTTGATACCAATTGTAGAAACTAGAAAGGGGGTTGTTTTTACCGTTTTAAAATAAAACTTAGATTGTCGACTTATGTGAACTCAAGAGATATACACATGTGTATATGATAGCGATGCAATAAGTAAATAAGTAATCTACAAAGTATGAACAAGTAAAGATAAGAAAGATCAAACCGATAACACAATGATTTATAGTGGTTCGGCTATAAAGCTCCTCTTCGCCCTACTCCACTCCTCAAGTACCCAACTTTAGAGTTATCTTCACTATGTCAACAAGCTCCCTTTAGGCGGATAAAACCATACACGTCGCTTACACTTTTTTCGGTACTAAGCTAAATACCGAGTTCTACTTCGAGATAGAACCAATCTAATACACTATGTATTTTATGGCCTAAATACTAACCTATCATACAAATATGATATGCACAACACATAACACAAGATATACAAGATGAAGGATTATCACAATCGTGATGACACAACTAAACTATTAACACTTGAAGCTTGACGTCTTCGTAAGTGTTCTTCACTAAAGAGTGGAATGAGTTGATCACTTGTAATGGATTATGTAACAAGTATAATGATCAAGGAATATAAAAGATAAAAGATGTGTGTAAAAATATTTGTCAAGAGTTGTTTAAAATGAAAGCTTAAGGTTGCTATTTATAGGTAAGCCTTTGAAATTCAAATACTGTCCCAGAAAGCTGTGAGCTGCGACCCACGAATCCACCATAGTTGGACCCGTCTAGTGTATTAGGTGGATCTGTTATGGGAGCTGGGACAACATTTGTCATTTTGTTATTAACCTCAAATCTATACAAAATATTGTTTTGTACTTAATAAAACTAGTTTATTAGATTTTCTAGAACAAAATATTTCTTATCACTAATAAGGAAAGATCTTCTAGATTTGGGAAGATTTGGAAAGATTTGAAAAGATTGTTTCCACCTATGGTTAATCTTATTTTGTCTTACATGATTAATATAACTAGTTTATAATTAATCATGTGTTAACTTAAATTATCTGATTAGAAAAGGTTTATGCAAATGATAATATTTTTCTTTGATCATTAACTATGTTTAATAATGCCATATTTATACCTTAAGTGATTTGTCGTCTTCAAGTAAACTTTCGACTAAATAACTTGTTTTTTACGTAGTATGACATTATATTTGTTATTATCAAAACATGAAGATCATTAAATATAAATATCGTTTTTGCGTGATATTTGTATTAACAGAGTTCCCTGCAAAAGAAATCCCAGCGTAACATAGTAACTACCATTATTCAAAATGACTTAACTCATTTTTATATATAACTTGGGAAAAGAAATCTCGCACACCCTTAAAACTGATTAAACATCTTGCACATGATGAAAACTGTCTTTATTAGCTTCAGAGACCATCAGTTTTTTTGCAAGTTTAATATGTAGGTTTACTCGACCCTGACAGACCCGAGGTTCCATTTAATGCTGATCTCACCCGGTCAGGCCCGGCCCGCCTATCTGACCTAACCCGATGCAGGTTAGAATATGGTTGATGATGGAGAACTTACGGGACAAGGTGAAACTGTATCCGCGTCTTGAGCCACTATAAAACATTAACTCATTTTTACATTTTATTATGCTTCTATTAAAAGCTCATTTTCATTTTAATCATATTATTAAAAACTTATTTTCCTGAATTCTGATCGTCTTTTGGAAGCAGGCACACTCACACTTGCGTCGAACTAATCACAACAGAATAGCGTTGTCACTTTAAATGGAAGATAAGCCTGTTTATGTTAAAACACTATAATGGGATTCTGTGACATGAAAAAACATTAGCTGAAAAGCTAGGCCAAACAACGTTATGCATTATCATAATCCGGTAACGATCTTAAACTTTGACTTTTATGTCATTATTATTTAAAATAAAGGTGTGCTAGGCTAAGCCAATTCGAGGTGTTCAAAAGCTTTTTATGTTTTAAAAAATCTAATGAATTTTATGATCATTGATCAACAGTTTTTTAGTTCGTTTGTTAGACTAGATGTTAACATATTGACAGAGGTGTTTCAAATTTCATATTAAACTACTTATCTTCATATTTGATACGTATTTCAAAAACAATATTTTAGCTGCTTCAATTGCTTATCTGCTTATTAGTAACTGAAATAAACTATTTTGTTTGGGTGCTTATTGGTTCTTTAAGTGATATGGAATTCCTTACTGTTTCAAAAATGTTCTGCACCCGATTCTTTTATGGCACCTCCTTCAATATGTGCTTACCCGAGAGTTAACAACTCGAGTAAAAAATAGCTTCCAAACACCCTTTATTTGAACTTGCAGCCCACTTTATAGTATACATACATTTAGGGCATAATACCAAACAACACTTAGTAAGTTTCCCCTAATTTTTTGTACATGATAGTTGGTAACGGGATAGTAACCGGAAGTGCTTTTAGCTACTAGAAGTTGTGATAATCAAAAATGTCTAATGCATAATTATAACAAACACATTATGAATAGACTATCTATAAGTAAAAAGCGTTTTTATTATTGAAGGACAATACATGGAAGGAAATGAATAGACTGGGTCAGTGGGATGCTAAGGTGTGGAGGAGAGTATCTGCCCGCTTTGAGGAACATGAGCTACACGCCCTAAGGCTGGCCCTGTTGGGTAAGCCCCCACCATCTAATTGTTAAAGGATGAGTATGGCATTGTGCTTTCAAAGTAATTATCTGATTATAGTGTTTTACATAGTTTTTCGAATTGAGGCATCATGAAACTAATTACACGAACACTTTAAGGGTCAAATTTGCAACAAAACTAATTTATGATATTTCTGAATAATTAAAGGGTTAAATTAGTTACACATTTAAACATCTTAAACAACCACTTTTGACTATCATCTCAATGTTTTATAATCACTTTCGAAAATCAAAAATAAAGCATTACCCATTCTACATCTAAACTGTTTTTCATATAGCAAAGGTAGATAGGGATTACTATGGATTTCTCCAACCCGGGTAACCTCAGATGCCGATGGTAATCCATGTTATCTGATGTTTTTATTTTCATTCGTGAGTCGTGGACGTTTATGTAACTATTCATGAACTTGGGTACATAATCTTATGCATACATATAGTATATTGAGTTAGTTATGATGTTGTACATTGCCTTTTGGTTATATGGTCTTGGTTCTAATTTTCTTATGATAGATGATACTCGCAAAAATAACAAGGAACAAGTTCAGTGTTCCTTTATATGATATAAATTATTCAAAGGAGTTCCCTATTGAATTCATTTAGTTGACGTACATTGCTTCTGAAAGTATTACTCTCAAAAATCTCAGCTGATACCGACTCTAATAAGGTTGGGATGAAAGATAGGAAGTTGATCTCAAACATTTGTTTTAATAAGTCTCGGAGTTGGAAACTACTCATTTTTACCTCAAGTCTTGAACTTTTACTAAGAGGGTGAATTATGAGTATTTGGAGTCTCATTAGAAAATAATAGGTTTAACCCTTAATAGTCAAAGCTTAAAACAAGTACAATATTATAAGTTGGTGTTATTGTATAGCTTAATTGTGCAATTGCGATTTGAATGATAGGCTGATAGGGTGTTTGGGATTCTTTATTTTACTGATTATAAGTAAGTACTACTTAGCTGCACTTCTAATGAGTGATTCGTTAGCAACATTATAAAACATTAGATCTACATATGAGAATGCCAACATTAGTTTTCGATGATGTTATTAATCATTTTATTTAATTTAATATTTGCAGTATCTACGCCTTGCTTTACACCGTAGATAGAATTTCCCAGATGAAATGGTACCTACCTATAAATTATTATGAAGTATTTAAAGGCTAAGAAAACAAGGGTTCAGTTATACGGCCATTTCTTACAAGTGTTGGCAACAATTAGATACGATTTTATAACAGACTGTTCGTGTATGCAATGGTTCTTTTATAACTCTGAATTCAACTTCCTTCTTTATATTCTGTTGCAGATATCACATTCTGTCATATTTTATTGCATGCTATTGTAGATATCAAGTTACAGATATTAGGTTTTAGATTTGAGCATACGAAATCACTCTATTGTTTGTTTAACGGACTCCGAAGGGAAACTACGAGTTGGTTACTCTGGACATGAAGATGAAGAGGTAATGTACTGTTTCCATGTATGTATTTATGGTCAGTTTATAGTGTATATTTATATTGTGCACACATGTCATGATCATCCGACATTAAGTGAGGCTGTAAAGAAACTTGCAATTGCGACTTATAACAACCATTCACATACAGAACAATGTAGTGAGTACGTATTTTGTTGATCCCAAACCTTGATCGATTCTTTAGCTTGTAAAGAGTATGTTACCTTGGATAAATCCAAAATAACAATAGTAGAGACTTTGTGTATATATTAAAGTGTATGCGGAAGCTACACCTTAATACTCTAGAAATAATATCAATGTAACAGTAAACTTGTAATGTAGTAGAATGACCAATGAATATAACCAAAAAGCTTCAATATTATTAGATCAATAATACGAGTACTCTTAACTAGTACTAGGGTTTACAACCTTGAAGCATGCAAAAACGATCTCAAAAGTTATATCTAAACATTAACCTAGGACCTCCTTTTATACACCAAGAAGTCCTTTACAAGATAACTACAAATCTTAGAATATCTTCTACAAACTTAAACATATTAACATTATAAGATATATACTAAGATTACATCCATATATATCTTCTCATACATCTTTATCTTCTGTTTCCATGCAGCAATACAAAAACTTCCAACAGTATTAACTTTAATACTGGCAGTACTAACTTTCTTCTAGCAGTACTAATATTATACTAGCAGTACTAACTGAGTTAGTGCTGTTAGTTATAAGAAGAGCAGTATTAACCTCTTGTGAAGATTTATTCCCAACAATCCTCCCCTAAACTTGTGATTTACCCTCAAATCTCAAGTTTCTTGTAAATCTTCTAGTCTTCTTCTGTTGAGGATTCTTTCAAACACTTCACTGCCTTGTTCTATTAGCAATATTGTAGATTTTTGTCAAAAGATCATCTGCTATCTCTGAATGTTGATCCACTCTTAGCTTGTTACATATCATCAAAGTTGCAAGTCCGTTTATTAGTGGATAATCCATTTCAACCAGCATGAATATATCTTGTCCTCTCTCTGTTGACACATGATAAACAACACACATATCATATAACCACCATTTCAAAGGATCATGCATATATCTTTGAAGTTCTAAAAGAGTTTCTTCATCTGGTTCAAACAACATCTTTAATTCAACCCATAATTCTTTCTCTTTGTCATCAGTAAGTCCTGATGAGTTAAATCTATCTTGAACTAGACTCCATAACTTAAGTAGATCTTCCCTATCAAAATTCTTAAGCATGTCTGAAAAAGTCTGATATACCTCTATATGATCCCCTACTCTGATGATTTTCTAAAACTTCATTGTATCGTCAGAGTGAATTTCCCACTCAATAATTGGATATTTGGTTTGTAGGGCTTCAACGTGTACCCCTTCTTTTGGAACTATGATCATTAGTTGATGCAACTTTTCTTGAGATAATTCTTCTGTTTTTGGTTCTTCATCTGTTTGCTCTTGAACTGATTCTGAAACTTCTTCAGTTCTTTGTCTTTTAGCAGGTTTTGCTTCAAAATCTTGACCTTTCCTTTTTAATCTCTGAACTTCTAATTCAGAATTCATAGGCACAAAAGAATTAATTTGATCCCATACTCTTTCAAATATTGGCCTAATATCATCATAACTCATTCCCTTGAAATCTTTCATCTTGTATCCTCCCTGATTCTTCAAGTATACACACATATTCTTTCTCACTCCAGCTACAGATCTTGGTCTATCTTTAAGTGCATGTTACCTTATCACAGACGGATCACTCCAATCAATAACTTGTTCTCTATCTGTTGACTACTTGTGGCGTTGTTAGTGATCCTTCTCTAATACCACTTGTTATTCCCAAACCTTGATCGATTCTTTAGCTTGTAAATAGTATGTTAGCTTGGATAAATCCAAAATAACAATAGTAGAGACTTTGTGTATATATTAAAGTGTATGCAAAATCTACACCATTTTGCTGAGGAGTCCTAGCTACACTGTATTCCCCCCTAATATCTTTTTCTTTGAAAAAATCATCCATAACTTTATTCTTAAACTCTGTCCCATTATCACATCTGATTATTTTAACTTTCTTATCCACTAGACGATTTGAATATTTAAGAACTTGAAAAAAAATAGGCTATACTGGAAGGAAATATGAATTTTGCAAGATTTTGATATGTAAATGTATAAAAATATTTTTATACAAAAACAGTTTGTATAAACTGTTTCGGTATAGCTTTTTATAAAACCCGTAAACATTTTATTGTGATAGATCATCTCGATACGATTTTGTACATATAAAGAACGCGCAAAACATAGTTAAAACGAGAAAGTTATGAATTTTTAAAGATTTCAAAACTATATATTATTTTCACAGCTTTTATAAAGCTGTGAAAAACTACGAGAAATTGTGAACTTTGAAATCGATGTTTTTGAGGGCTTTCGGGTCCGATTCGCCAAAGTATAAAACTACAAAGTTGTTCGGAATGACGTTTTACTTAAAATATCAAGTTTTCGGAGACTAGAAGTGTATAGATATTTAACTAGAAATAATAAAAGCTAGTTAACTTTTATAAATAATTTTCTGCACTTTTATTGAAAACATATAAAGCTGTTAGAATTATAAAATGAGGTTTACGAGTGTTTTCGGGTCCGTTTAGGCTATAAAAACATTAAGAAATAATGTAGTATCACTTATATAATATTTATACATGTTTTGAACTTTATAAATATTATTTTGCAAAACTATTAAACTATATATATAACATCATAATATAGAAAATAAAAATACTAAATCAAGCGAAATGATTTTAAATGATTTCCTAAGTTATAAAAAATTATTTCAGAAGTACATACTTGGTCAGTTATTCTCAAACGTTGTTTCAACACTTACAAACTAAACAAAACTATTAGGTGGTGATATAACTTGATAATGTACATTGTGTATTTCTTTTAAATACATACACTTATACGACCTATAATTAATTAAGTTGCATTTCGGCTATTTGTGACGTCATTCTTTGTTGATTGTTGGTACATTTGATACATTCTTTTGAGGTGAGTTTATAGCCCCATGTTTTACTTGTTTTACATATACTTTAACACTTTTTGGGGTGAGAATACATGCGTATTTACAAATTGTTACATACATGACTTCATAACTTGTTTACATACACGTTTACAAAATTGTTTACATACTCATTACAAAGTCGTTTGCAAACTCGTTACACACTCATTTTCATATCTCGTGGTAGGATACATTACTTGTTTTCACTTATGGACGCAACAACTGTCACTATTCTTTCAAAATGGATTATGGATTAGCTTAAGTTGCATGAATTGTTAATTACAAAGGAGTAAGCGCGAATGTTATAAAATAGATCTATTCGGGATTGACATCCCTGTTCGGGTGATTAGCTCTTACTAGTTTGACGGATTGAACTAACAAACGTTATATCATGTCTGAAACATTGAACTACATACACATGAACACTTACAGTGCCTGAAAAGATTGACATACAATACAAGTCGGAGCCGCAGTGTCATGAACTTAGGGGTGAAATCGTAATCACTTATTTGATATTGCATACTAGACAGTACACACTTTAAACCATTGCGGTCCAACATTTATACTTACATTTTTGTGACTATTATAAGGATTGAAATGGTCATACACACTTTACAAATCTTTGATTTCAACATTTATACTTACATTTTCATGACTATTATAAGAGTTAAAATGGTCATACATACGTATAAGTATAAACCTTTGAGTCCATCATTTATACTTACAAAAACCTATGAACTCACCAACTTTATGTTGACACTTTTTAGCATGTTTTTCTCATGTAAATAAGATGCTTGACATATCTGATGTGCATTGGAGTCCAAATTTTACAAGATTACTTTTCAAATGACTCATTTAGAGGTCATTCTCTCACATCTTATGCAAAGGTACTCATGAAGTAACGCTCCCATTCATACTTTTCGCTGCGACCCATATTTGGGGGTGTTACAGATTGGTATTCAAAGCCAAGGTTATAGAGAACTAGGTTGCATATTTTACCTAGACATACCGTTTTCAACAAAAAAATTGCATCACAATCAAAACTTTTTTCCATGTGCATTCACATTACTTGCTTACTTGCTTTACGTTTACTGCTATGTTACTTGCTTACATGACATACATATATACATATATGCTTACATTCCCTTATGTATATTTTACATTTATTTATATAAGAGCTATTTATATAAATACTATGACTTTTCTCAAGACATTGTGAATGACACGATGGCCTTTAAAACTTTTTCATAATACCATTTGCATAACATTAAAACTTGTCACAGTCCGCCGATTCCATTAGTTACATTACCATTCAACTCCGAGTTTGAACACCCGCCTCACATTGTTGAAACACCTACGTCATCTTGTGACCCGTCTTACCTAGTGAACCCTAAGTCGGAACTATCTTAGAATCCATTCCTTTAGGATTCGCTTTGTACTTTCTCTTAATTTTCCATTGTACTATGTGGATGATTTTAAATTATCTATCGAAATTTATGTGTTGTGAAAGTTTCATCAATTTTACTTTAATTTTCCATTTATTCATACAAACCACTCTCTGAAGCATTATAACTGATTGTACAAATATGGGCACGATCAGGCTTCGATGGGATCGAAGAGTTCTTGAGATGCTTGAAGGATTGCCAAGTCTTGGATAACCTATGTCAACACAAATAAAAACACTATGTTAAGTGAAGTGCAGGGGGTGTCCCTACGAATCACCTCCGGCGTGAGAGTAAGTATGTGCTTTTATGATGTAAAGTTAGTATGTAAGTATGTTTATGAGCTGTAGTGAAGTCTTAGGTATACTGGAGACCTTGCATCTATTTATATCTTATAGGAAATGGTGATGGGATGAGGCCCTAGCACAAAAATCTGGTGATCAGTAAGAGTGTCTATGTTTTGAGGCATGATTGAGGAACTGTATACTACGTTTCTCACCTTGGCGGGAAAGCTTTGGTGGAGAAGGAGATCGTGGGTGTTTGACTTAAACAAGTCTGACCTTTGCCCTAGTTTCGTCGAAGGCCTAACTGCGAAGGGTTTGGGGACTTCGCGTGGCGGATTTCTATACTAGTAACTGTCTCGAAGACAGTTTTACGCCACTCGAAAATATTTAAAGGTTTCAAAGTACAATTTAGAAAAGAACTCATTCAAGCTCGAAGGGGAGGCCTTCGAGCCAGAGGGGAGGGTACGTCATCAAGCCCCCCAGTCGAATGTAATGTCTGCATCTATGGATGCATTGCGTTTGACTCATCAAATGTAGTCCAAATCGTAGGCCATGTCGAAGGTCCGTGCGACATTCATTTAATTATAAGTCCACTTATTGTGGAGTTAGTTGAGTCTTTAAATGAAGATTACTCAATAGTCTTCCTGGGTAATCATGAATGTCTTATCCCACTTTTTCCTCTAGTTTGAAATCCGGACGATCCCTGATTCTTGACACATGGACAGTCGTAAAGGTATTTAGAGTTACCTATAAATACTTTACCATAAACCCTTCTTTTCTTTTTACCGTCATCATCTTCCTTTCAACCTTATTCAAAAGTTCATCTATCTCTGAGGTAAGATAATAATCACCATCTTTTTAATTATAAGTGCGAAGGATTCCATAACCACTCTAACTTGTGAACTTTTAAAAGAAGAGTTCAATGATTTTCTCACCCTTTACCCCATTCCTTCAAAATATCATGTTATTCTTCATAAATCCAATCAGGTCATTTTCGATGCTCCACCTGGGTATGTCGGGTTGTACACCCGTTCATTCTCTCTTACAAATCTTAGGATTCCCCTTACTGAGTTCTTCTGTGAAGTTCTCAAATATTTTCAGGTTCATATATCGAGGCTCAACCCTTTTGGTTGTGCCAAACTCACCACTTTTGTTGTCATGTGCAAAGCTTATGGTTGTGAGCCCTCTGTCGACCTCTTCCGAGGGTTCTTCAATTTACGTCGAGCTGGTAAGTGGTTGATGTTGATAAAATATAATGCCTAAAAACATTAATAATATTTTTTCACATCTTTACGTTTTGATAATCACAAAATATAAAAACGTTCAACGTAAAATTAAACGTAAACAAGTATTTAGTAGTAAATTCTCATTTCAATAATTACATCACTTAAAGGTATAAATAAATAAATGCTTAATGGATTTTATGATCAAAGGAAATTTTTATTCAACCTCAAACTTTTATAAAATGTTGTAAACATGTTTATAAACTTACAAAACATTTTTTTACATTTAAAAGAAATGTTTTATTCAAAATAAACATTTTGAATTTCAAATTTTCGGACCTAAAACGGCTAGAAATGGTCCAGTAAACACCTCCCCTGAATAGGACAAAAAGGGAGCGTCTGAATAAGGGGCGACCCCCTTAATTACATGGGCGGCCCCTTTAATTTTAAGGGGGCCGGCACCCTATTTAAGGGGCCCGACCATAGACCCGCTCATCTTTTTTGTCTTATAAATACTGGACTATTCCTCAACGTTTTTCTCACATTTTGCACCCGTTCTTTCTGCTCAAAACAGCCTACTTATCTTCTCTAAAATCCTTTGATTATTTAATCATAAAGCTTTGTTTCCAAGTGATCCAAGCTATATTCCTCAAGTGCAAGAGAAGAATACTTCCATCATCAAGTGAAGAAGTATTACACCTTAGTGTGCATAGCAATCTTGTTGCATTCATATCACATATTTGTAAATCAATTGTATATCTTGTAGTTGTGTGTAGTAGCTAGATCTTGGTGATCTTTGTAAGTATAGTTAGATCGTTGTGATTTTACCAAGTAGTGTTAGGTAGTTGTGATATAAGTAGTGTGGTGAAGTGAAGTTGTGAAGTCGTGAAGTTTTAAAGAAGTTGTGAAGTTGTGAAGAAGTTGTGAAGTTGTGAAGAAGTCGTGAAGTTGTAAAGTCGTGAACAAGTCGTGAAGTTGTGTTGTGATAGATTGGTTCTAGCTAAGATTAGAACTCGACATTTAGCTTAGTGTCGTAAATTGATATAAGCAACGTTGTGTACGGTTTTCTCCGCCATAAGGGAGTTTGTTGACATAGTGAAGAAAACTCTCGAGTTTGGTGCTCGGGGAGTGGAGTAGGGCGAAGAGGTGCTTCGTTACCGAACCACTATAAATCCTCGCGTTGTGGTTTGATTGTTCTTACTCTTATCTCTTGTCTTACTTTATCATTTCATATATTTACATTGTTCATATTGTGCAAGCATTGAATTCACAAAAAGGTCGAATCTAAGTTTTACAAACATACATAAAACTTAAATTTAAAAAGCGGTAAACTATTCAACCCCCCTTCTAGTTTTCCACATATAGTTTATTTGGGGGGTTTTAACCTGAGAGGTTATCACGATTTGTGTTTTAACTAAATTAAACTAGAAGGCAATTAAAAGTATAAAGATGTGATCAAGATAGTGGAAATAGTGCCAGCCGCATTAATCTAGTTTAGTTTATGTTTGCTAATGTGCAATGATTTTGTTGTCTAAGTTGGTGACTGTTAGAGTGATAAAGCTCAGATGACCGCATACGCCTTATCCTATAGTGCCTAGCCTCTTTCCTTGGGCAACTAACTCTGGCAATTTGAACCCGCGCCTAAAGATAGTGTTGTAAAGTTGGTGCAAATGCTGAGAGTAGCTAGGGGATTAGGATGACCTACGCATTTTAGTCCGTCAACTAGTCTTATTATGATTTATCTACAGGTAAGTCTACCAGCATATTATAGTTTGTTCTTCCTATAATACGCGTGCACTAACTTATATGTCTTGCTACTATGGTTTAACCTAGGGTCTTGTCCATCACTAGTCTTAATAGGGGTATTGGCAAATCCGTCTGCGTAAGGTCGTCGCCAACCTGAACCTACTCCGATAAGGACTATAAAGCAATAAGAGGTCTCATAAGCTTATATAATCTAGCAATAAACCTAATCATAAGCATATAAACGAATGCAATTATGAAAAACAAAATAAAACTATCCAAAATTCATAAACAAACGAGAATCGAATGCAAACAATATAACTAAATAAACACTGTATTCATAAAACGGCCAAAGGTGTTAGCCCATAGTTTCTGTAAGCCCATAATTTCAGTAGCTAATATAAGAGTTATAATCAAAGGTTAAATAAACAAAATCATGAAGAAATCGAGAAAACAAACCAATTGATTAACTACACGTAAACGATATGAACTACGTTCCCCCACTTGATCTTGATTGTGTGTGGTGATTCTGGTCTCTC
Source organism: Tanacetum coccineum (assembly GCA_026074375.1). NCBI lineage: Eukaryota > Viridiplantae > Streptophyta > Magnoliopsida > Asterales > Asteraceae > Tanacetum > Tanacetum coccineum. The sequence continues at coordinate 36,939 of BQNB010031271.1, forward strand.
TTGGTCGACTTAGGGTTCCAGAGTTGGGAGAATGTGTGTTGAATTCCCGTCATAATGTCTTTATTTATAGTTTATGTCCTGGCCGGCGATACGGCGTATCGACTTAAATGGATACGTCGTATCGTGACGTATGCGTAATGGCCACTTACATTCCTTTTATCTTGATAAGTCGACGTTGAACCTTTCCTTCAATACGCCGTATCGTACTTTTTGGTCGATGCGGGTATGCCTTCGATACGATGGGTCAACTCTTCATTTAGGGCTTCTATACGATGTATCCATAAAGTGGGATACGACGTATCATCTTGATACAGGCTCTTTTCTTAGCGTATTTGAAGCAGTTTAATATGACGTATCACTGAATGTGGATACGCCATATCCTTCCTCTTAGGCAGAATACAGATTTCTTCGTTTTTGCTTCAAAATGCATCATTTTCCATGTATTTTTCAGAATTGCTCCATAAAACCTAAATATTCAAAAGTAAGAAAGTAAGTACCAATATATAGATATAGTCATAACATTTGAGCAATATAATGGTAATAAATGATTACTAAAACGTGTGCTTATTGATGATATCATCGATCTAAAGATTGAGGATGGTCCACATGGTGGACATCCATGGGAGGAGACAAGAATGACATGTGGCGTGCCATCCTTAGCTCTATCGTGTTCACGGAGTGCTTCATGAACGTCTGTATGTACTCTGTGTAATGTTCGTACTTTGTAGCACTACCCCTTAGTCGAATGGGGTAATGACACGTGTTGTTTGTCATAACGGCCTCTTGGATATGATCTCAGCCTAGTTGTTGCTTGGATGAGTTTGTCAGGATTGACTTTGTTGGATATTTGGCTTCAGAAATTGCTTCCTAGGCGAGCTGTGACGGGCATTAGACTCGTTAAGTTGTCTTAGGGGGTGTTTAATAAATTAAGTGGTAATATATGAGGGTCTTACATAGCTACTTATTGGGGAGACTCTAGTTTTAATGAGTCCCCCAATTAAAATGTATTAAGGGTTAGGTCTACTAATTAAGTGGGAATAAGGGAAAAAGAAACACCCCATTAGGCATATTATGAATGTATGGGCTTCAACCGTTTTGCTGAAACACCCATATACTATCAATACCCTTATTACACCCGCCCTAATGTTCTAAAATTTCTCTAAACTCCCTTTCAAGCCTTTTGAGATATCTATATTTTAAAATGACCCTGATTTTGACGTACCAATAAAAACTTGAAATAAATAATATAAATAAGAGAAAAGATAATGATTCTGTGATGCGTGTCATTTATAGAGGACGATGCATTCTCTTTTTATATTCCATTCACAAATGTGATTATAACTTTATTCTTTAATAATTAATTGTAACTAAACGGCTAAACTTATATAATAATGCACTCATTCATGTACTTGCAATGACAAACTTTTTTTTTTTTTTTTTTTTTTTTTTTTTTAACAATTACTTCTTTCTTTTTTTACCATTTTTTTTCCCTTTTTTCTGAATTTTTTTTTAAAATACGAACTTTTCCTTTTTTTCCTTCGAATACCCTCGCAAAATCTCCAGAAGCGCTGTTTGCGTCAATCGATCTGTTTTTTGTATGAAAAAAACTTAAGTTTCCTCAAACCTCAGCTGCTTCCGCTAAAAGCGTCCCCGTTCTTATTTTTTTCACTTCCAAAAATCAAAAATTTTTAAAACAATCAAATTTTTCCATTTCATTTGTTTTCTCGTTCAATACACTCATCGCGAAAATGCACAATGTTATGTGAAGTTCACCATAAATCGTATGTTCTCAATATTATGAATATTTTTTTTTTAACAGTACTAAATAAAAAATTTTTTTATCATTTTTTTTTCCTTTTTTTTTTTTTCCTCAAAAAGTTTTTAAAATAAAACTTTTCCTTTTTTTTTTCCCTCGGATAACCCTCAATCAGCGCATGTTTTAGTCATCTCTTGTTCTTGATTTTTATGAATATAACTTAAGTTCCTCAAATACGCGCTGCGCTAAGATCGTGTCCCAGCAACCGGCGCAAGCCGGTCGCGCCATTTTTTTTGCCTTTTTTTTTTTCAAAAAATTTCTAAAATAAAATTTTTTTCCTTTTTTTATTTTTTTTCCTCGGAATAGAGAACCCTCCTCGCAGTAGATTATAATGGCCTTTTGCATTTAGTGTCCATATAAATGCACCGGGTTGAACTCGGGGGGCATTATACGCCCGGGATCACCCTACCCGACTCCGATCGTTTTTTTTGTTTTTTTAGAAAAAAAAAAATGTTTTTGGTTTTTAAAATACTCTCCTCCGGTTCTCTAACTTTCTCTCTCATATACTCTCAATTCCTGTTCTTCATCAAAAAACTACATTCAAAAAAAAAAAATAAAAAAAATCTAAATCAATAAACGACTCTACGCACTTTTTTAGTCATCCATTTTTCGTCCTATTTTTTTTTACGAATAACAATATAACTAGACCACGGCGCCTTCAGTGCATTAAGTTGCATTAAATGCAACCGGGTTGACCCACCGACCCGGTCCGACGAAAAACAAAATAAAAATAAAATACTTATAATAATATTATATTATAAAATTGTAAAAATTATATTATTATTTATTACAATCTTTTTGAACTTTACAAATACAACACTCTACTATATTTCACAAAAAAAAAATCAACAATAAAAAGCAATATTTATCAAGAACTTAATACAAAAGCGTAATTCAGAACAAACAAGAAAGAGATCAAAGAAAAAAATTACTGAACACAATATCAAAAAAAAAAAAAATACCAAAAAAAAAACCAAAAACAAATACACACAGAATACCAAGAAAACAAACAAACAATAACACACGTACAACACATAAAAAAATATTTTCATATATAAAATACAGAACATAAAAACCAACAAAAATCAAAAAAACCAACCATCAAATCTCAGATCACTCATTGTTTAACAAAAATTAAAACGAACAAATCTTACCTCTCATTATATTTTTATTTTAATAAAATACAACAATTCAAATACAACAAAAAACAAAAAACCAACAAATATTTTTTTCCCACTATCGTCGA
>BQNB010031271.1:45000-54126 GCA_026074375.1 Tanacetum coccineum
GCAAACAACAAAGAACTCACAATTTAATACACTATAAAAAAATAAAAAAATACAAACTAACCACAAGCAAAAAAAACAAAAAAAAACAACAAAACAATACTCCACAATACATCCCAAAAACAAAAAACAAAAAACAAAAAAACAAAAACAAAAAAAAAAAAAAAAAAAACAAAAAAAAATCCGAACGAACAAAAAAAACATCCAAACCCAAAATCACTGAAACAAAATCGCAAACAAAACGAAAAAACAAACACAAGCAAAATAACGAAACAACAAAAGACACACAACAATAATCAAAAACGACAAAAATTTCAATAACAAAACACGACCAAAACACAAAACATATAAAATAAAATCATAAAACATCGACAAACACAAACAACAAAAAGAAGAAGACACAAACAAACAAACAAAAAAAAGAAACAACAATAACAGCACAAAAACCAAAAACGGAAAAAAAAAAAAACAACCCTCTAAAAACCAAAAAAAAATAATAAACAAAGAAACAACGAGAAAAAAAAAATACAACAAACGAAAAAAAATAAAAAATAACTGGAAAAAAAAAAAAAATTATTCATTCTATAATAATATTTATTTATATAAGAAAAAAAACAAATAAAAAAAAATTAGATAAATTTGAAATATAATTTAAAATATAACAACTAACTACTCAAAAAAAAGAAAAAAAAATAACAAAAAATATAAAAATTAAAAATTTAAATACTAAAAAAGTATTCTACAATTAAACAAAATCTCAATCAAAATAAAAAAAAAAAAAACAAAACTCATTCTATAAACTCCTCCTTCTCCACTCTCTCACTAATCTCTTAATACTAACTCTAATACAGACTCTCACTCTCTCTTCCAACAAAATCTACTCGAAATACTAACTACAAAAATCAAAAATAAACAAAAATAAAAAATACAATCATCATCAAAAAATAATCAGAAAAACATCTACAAAAAAAAACAGAAAAAAAAAAAAATAAAAAATTAAAAAAAAAAAAAAAATACTACAATCAAAATAAAAAAACAATAATCACAAAAAGGAAACAAAAAAATAAAAAACAAACAAAAAACTAAACTAATCTTCAAAAAAATAATACAAAAAAAAAAACAAATAAACTATCTCAAAAAAAATATCCAAAAAAAAAAAAAAAAAAAAAAACAAAAAAAAAAACTAATAAACAAAATAAAAACATAAATACATAAAACTCAAAAAAAAAATACGTCTTCCTATACTACGAACTACATATTCCTCCTATAATAAAATACTCTCTCGCAAAAGTCAAAACTTTTTTTTTTTTTCGTCATCTTTACACTCTCGGTTCTGTTTTTTTTTTTTTTTTTTTGAGAAATAACAATAGAACTCTAACCATAAAACTACTAATAACCACACGCAAGAACAAAAATAACTACAAGGCGATAAAAAGCAAAAAAAAATTTAAACGTTATGACAATTAAAAAAATGACAAAAAAAAACCAAAAATTCCGGTTAAACCCACCGAACCCGCCCCAACAAAACATAAAAAAAAAAAAAAAAAAACACAAAAAAAAAAAAAAAAAAAAAAACAAACAAAATAAAAAAAAAAAACAAACATAACAGAAAAAAAAAAAACCAAAAAAAAAAAAAAAAAAAAAAAAAAACAAAATCTAAAAAAAAACAAAAAAAAAAAACAAAAAAAAAAAACACAAAAAAAAAAACGGAGAATATGAACAATAAAAAGAAAAAACACATAAAAATAAAAAAAACAAACAAGAACAAAAATATAAAAAAAAAAAAAATAACAAAAAAAATACAAAAAACAAAATATACTACGAGAAAAAAAATAAAAAAAAACAAAAAAAACAAAAAACAAGAAAAAAAAACAAAAAAAATATAAAAAAAAAAAAATAATCATACAACGCAAACAAAAAAAAAAAAAAAAAAGAAAACAAAAAAAAAAAAACAAAGGCGAATACAAACAAAAAAAAAAACATAAAAAAATAACAAAAAAAAAAAAAAAAAAAAACAAAAAAAGAAATAAATTAGTATAGTTATTTCTTAATAGCATAATTCCAACAAAAACATATACTAATCTAACAAACAAATAAAAACTACATATTCAAACAATAAATCTATTCTTACAAAATACAATCTAATTCAACTTTATTCTAATTCAAATTAATAAATAATAAATTAAATGTAAAATTACACCAAAATAAATCTTAATTTACAAAATCAAAAAAATTTCTATCAATAAAACATTCTCTTTAAATAAAAATTAATCTATCAAATAATATAATAAATAAATCATTCAATTAAAAAATTGCCAACTAATATCACAAAATACTATCAAATATAAAATAAAATATAACTATTCAATTATATACACCAAAAAACAATAAATAATCTTTTATTTTTAATAGTTTTTAAATATTATATATATAAAAAATAATAAAAATATTAAAATAAATTAATATGAAAAATTTATAATTTTTTTACTAAACAAAAAATAATATTAAATATATAAATTATAAATTATTTTTAAATATATATTATTATATAAATTTAATTTAAATAATCTTTAAATTATATATTCATCATACTTTAATTTTAAACTTATTGACTATAAAAATCAACTAATGTATTTATTATAAAATATATATATCTTATAATTATTTTTAATTTTTTTATTACTAAATAAAATAATAAAATTTTTATTTTAAACAAAAAAAAAAAAAAAAAAAAAAAAAAAAATAAAAAAAAAACAACTTTATTTTTACATATTTTTATAAAAATTGATTTAAAATTAACTAACTATAAATCCTTTTGGACATATAAAAAAAAAATATAAACATAATCTTTAAAAATATAATTAATAAACTCTTAAATTATAATTTATTTACTCACAATCAATTTTAACTATATCTAAAAAAAAAATAAATAAATCTAAAAAAAAATTTCCCGAAATTAATCAATCATTAAAAATAAAAATATATTTAATTTGTTCTATTTCATAAAAATAACTTATTATTATTATTTAAAAAATAACATATTTCAATTTTTTATCATAAAAAAATCAACATATTAATAATAATAATATACATATTTAAAATAAATCTTAAATTAAATAACATTTCTTTTTTTTTTTCCAAAATATTCACCCGTTCACATTTCACTAAAAAAAAAAAAAAAAAAAAAATGACAAAACAAAAAAAAAAAAAAAAAAAAGAAATAGACAAAAAATAAAAAAAAAAAAAAAATAACAAAAAAAAAAAAAAAAATAAAAAAAAATAAAAATAATTAAAAAAAAATAAAAAAAAAAAAAAAAAAAAAAAAAAAAAAAAATATAAAAAAAAAAAAAAAAAAAAAAAAAAAAAAAAAATATAAAAAAAAAAAAAAAAAAAAAAAAAAAAAAAAAAAAATAAAAAAAAAAAAAAAAAAAAAAAAAAAAAAAAAAAAAAAAAAAAAAAAAAAAAAAAAAAAAAAAATAAAAAAAAAAAAAATCAAATTGAAAAAAAAAAAAAAAAAAAAAAAATATATACAATCGACAAAAAAATAAAATTTAAATTTATTTTTTTTTAGAGAATTAAAAAAATAAATCGGACAAAAACTATAAAGTCAAGAGACAAATACAAAAAATAAAATACGAAAAAATAAAAAAAAAAATCAAAAATCGAAAAAAAACAAAACAACAAAAAAAACCCAGAAACAACAACAAAAAAAAAAAAAAAAAAAAAAAAAAAAAAACAAAAAAAAAAAAACAAAACAAAAAAAAAAACAAAAAAAAAATACCAAAATCCAATCGACAAATAAAAAAAAAATAAATAAAAAAAAAAAATAAAAAAAAAAAAAAAAAAAAAAAAAGATAATAAAAAAAAAAAAAAAAGATAAAAATCAAAAAAAAAAAAAAATCCCAAAAAAAAAAAAAAAAAAAAAAAAAACAAAAAAAAAAACAAAAAAACAAACAAAGAAAAAATACACAACACGTAAAAAAAAAAAAAATAAAATATAAAAAAAAAAAAAAAAAAAAAAAAAAAAAAAAAATAAAAAAAACAAAAAAAAAAAAAAAAAAGAAAAAAAAAAAAATAAAAAAAAAAAAAAAAAGAAAAAAAAATAAAAAAAAAAAAAAAACGAAACAGAAATAACCAAACGAGTATAAAAAAAAAAAAAATAGTTAATTTTAAAAGAAAATATAAAAAAAAAAAAAAAAAAAAAAAAAATAAAATAAAAAAAAAAAATTATAAAAAGAAAAAAAAAAAAAAAAAAAAAAAAAAAAATTAAAAAAAATAAAAAAAAAAAAAAAACACAGCAGGAAAAAAAAAAAAAAAAAAATAAAAAAAAAATAAAAAATAAAAAATAAAAAAAAAAATAAAAAAAAAATAAAAAATAAATAAAAAATAAAAAAAAAAAAAAAAAAACTAAAAAAAATTAAATAAAAAAAATAAAAAAAAATAAAAGAAAAAAAAAAAAAAAAAATAAGTAAAAATAAAAAAATGGAAAAAAAAAAAAAGTTTAATAATAAATATAAAAAAATTAAAAATTTTAAAAAAAAAAGTATTGGAGGAATTGAGTAAGGAAAAATAAATGGTTATAGTCAGTAATTCCTTTTTTTTTATTTACGAAATAGGCCCCTCAATATTTACGTAATACCCCCCGCACTATGTGTTAAATTACGAAAACTATCCTTATTTTTTTTTTATTTATAAAATACCCCTTTCCCACTAAACGTCGACCGTTAGTTTTTTTTTATAGAACGCACCAAAACAGTGCTTGAAATCGTTCCGTTACTAAAAACCGACCGTTAAATTTTTTTTTTTTATAAAAATATACCTTCTAACACGACCAACCAAAAACCTGGCCAAGAGCCAAACATCCTCGCAGCGAAGCGCGGTTGAAACCTAACTTTCCAGTTCACCAAATTAATTAAAACTCTTTAATAATTAATTGTAACTAAACGGCTAAACTTATATAATAATGCACTCATTCATGTACTTGCAATGACAAACTTGATTCTATATGGGGATACATTTTTACTTAAGGTGACGTGAAGGAGATTAAATGACAATAAACAATCCACAAGGAAAAGAACATTAATAATGTAGTTATGTGAGGACTTTAGCTAAAAGCCATCTCTGGAAAAGCAAAATCAACGGGCCAAAGTTTGCTTTGTTTATACTCATTCACATACCAGTGCAGGAATCTTTAAAAATATGAATAAATAAAATTCTTAGGCTGGGCACTATAATAAGGTCGACAGACTCGGTTGACGTAGGTCGTTGTCGGTCGGCCCTTATAGAGTATTTCGACGGGTTAGGGAGTCCCGATTGGACCGCAAACAATACTGGATCATTAAAAAAAAAAAAAAAAATAAAAATCCGTCTCGTAAAAATAAAAAAAAAAATAATAATATAAAAAAAAAAAACCACAAAACGATCAGAAAAAAAATGGTTGTGGGAAAAGAAAGAAATGCAAAAAAATTAACCACAACAACAGGAAAAAAAAAATTACTAATAATTAATTTAATATTAAACAAAAACACTAATATATAATAAACATATACTCTAAAAATTAACACATACTAATATCTATACACAACATAACAATAGTCATCACATCCCATTCGCATTGAGCCATTGCTTATTTTTTATATATATTTTTTGTATTGTGAGTGAGTGGAGTATTTTTATGTGGGGTTTTTGTGGTACGTAAGTGTTAGTGGTATAATTATGTTAAGATAGAGGTTTAGGAGGTTATTGGTGTATTAAATATGAAGTAGATGGAAATGACGTAGAGGTGGCACTCGAATAACGTAATAATTAATAATTATAATAAATTCACGAATACATATACAGGATACACAAACCACAAACAAATCAAAAACATAACACAACACTAAAAAAAAAACAACACAGTACATACCATAAAAAAACATAACAAAAAAACAGTTGAGGAAAAAATACTGAACAATACATAACGACACATAAACAAGTGACAAAAAAATAAAGGCGTAAATGAAAAGAGTGATGAAGACACAAAAAAAAAAAAAAAAAATGTTACAAAAAAAAATAAACGTATTGAAGGGCAACAGATTTTTTTTTTTTTTTTTTTATTTTTTTTTAGACTAAAAAAAAACCGAAAAACCAAAGAAAAAAACCAAGAAATAACAAATAAAAAAATAAACAAAATAACAAAAAAAAATAAATACAAAAAACTAAAAACAAAAAAAATAATATCATATAAAATCATAAAATCAAAAATATAATAATAAATAAATACAAATAAAAAATAATAAAAATATCAAAAAAGAAGTTCATTAATATAAACCATAAACAAAAAAGAAACAACAAAAAGCAAAAAGATAAAGCAAAAAACATAAACAAAAAAACATAAAGAAAGAAAATAAAGAAAGAAAAAAACAAAAGCACTAAAGAAAATCAAAAGAAAATACCAGTTCGGATTATTATATACTATCTTTAAATTGAAAAAGCATAAAAATCTAAAAAAAAAGGTAAACAACGGAGAAAAAAAAAAAAAAATAAAAAAAAAATTTAAAACTAAATCGGAGTTTTTTTAAATAAAATTAATCTCAAAAATTAAAATTAAATATTATAATTATTTTTTAATATTATTATTAAATTTAAGATAAATATCTTTTTTTATAAATATCTCAAAATTCATAATAAATAATTTTAAATCTTTTTGTATTATCTTATTAATTAAAAAAAAAAAAATTTCTATTTGTGATAAATAAATTAAAATATTAATATAAAATTATTAATATAAAATAATATTTAAATAAAAACAAATAAAATAAATTTTATATTAACAATTTTATTATATTAAAACTTAATCAATAATTCTTTTTTATATATTTCAAATTTTTCTGTTTTTTTTATTAAATTTTATTTTTTTTATATAATATTATTATATAAATTAAAAAAATATTATTTATTAATTTTTTTTTATTATTATAATTTTTTTTTTCTTCTTTTTTATTCAATTTTAAATTTTAATTTTAATATAAAATTTAATTAATTTTGAATCATCTTATTTAAATTTTTTTTAATCACTTATCATTATCTCATATCATATTATTTAATTATATCAACTCCTTCAAATCATTTCAATCTTTTAAATTTATCCGAGATAAATATAATACACAACAAAAAAAAAAATTCTTCTATTTCACAATAAAACACTACTTTTCTCTCAAATAATCAAAAAAAAAATAAAATAAAAATAACACATCCACCATAATCTAAATACCTTCTGATTCTCTTCTATTATTTAATTTCTTTCCATCCTCCCTTTTTCTTCCTCTCTCGGTTTCCCAGTTTCATCGGGTTTTTTTTTTTTTTTTTTTTCTTTCTTTTTTTTTTTTTCTGCCCTTTCTTCTTTTTAAAATTATAATATCTTGACGTAGGTCGTTGTCGGTCGGCCTTATAGTGGTGATTTCGGTCGGGTTAGGTCGTTGGTCGCTACGGATCGTTCCGATCGTTCCAACGATCGGTGTTGTGGGAAGAAAGTGCCAAAAATCCAAACGGTACTATATTATTATATTAAAAAAACTTTTTTAACTTTTAAAAATTAAATACTATAAATACCCAACTCATGTCATCCCATTCGCATTGAGCCATTGCTTATTTTTTATATATATTTTTTGTATTGTGAGTGAGTGGAGTATTTTTATGTCGGGTTTTTGTGGTACGTAAGTGTTATTGGTATTTTTGTTAAGGATGAGGTTTTAGTTATTGGTGTATTATTAGGAAGTGGATGAGATGACGTTGAGGTGGCACACGAATAACGTTTTATTCGTCTTCAGGTCACCCACCTCTCTAATACACGTTGGATCTGACTATGTCTATGTGCAAATGGTAGGGGTGTGCACGGTTCGGTTTGGGCCAGTTTTTTGCTAAAACCGAAACCGAACCGAAATAATCGGTTTTTATAAAACCAAAAGCCGAAATCGTTCGGTTTTTGGCGGTTCGGTTTTTCCGGATTATTCTCGGTTTCAGTTCGGTTTTTCTGATTTTCCGGTTTTAAACCGTTTATATTTGGTTGTGACCAATTTATACCAACAAACTTGTTTTACATAGAAAATTGGTTATTCTTCTTTATTTTTTTTGTCAATCTGAGCCTAATAATGTTTATCCCAAATTTCTACAATTACACACATATAAATGAGACACACACATATTAAAGTGAATATAGACATAGTATGATCATTGTCACATATGTAATGATATATTGTCAAGTAAACACACGTACATAATAAACATTAAGATATATATTATAATTTCACTTACAAAATGAATATAAAATTAAAATTTTGAATTATTATTTATTTATTTATATTATATTAATTATATAGTATTATATAATAAATCTGGTTCGTTTCGGTTCGGTTTTTACGGTTCGGTTTTTGGACGAAAACCGAAACCGAACCTAAATTTTTCGGTTTTTGTAAAAGTAAAACCCGAACCGTTGGTTTTTAGTTCGGTCGGTTTTTTTTATTTTCGTTTTTTTGTTTTTTTTCTGCTCACCCTTAGCAAATGGTGATAATCAAACCATTTTCTATAAATTGTGTTATAAGAAATCGTCAAATTGTAGTATTTTTGTGTATCAAGTTTTGAAGTATACTACAAACTTATTCGTAGTAATTCAAAAACCAATTGAAAAAAGTTTGTATTTTCTGTCATAAATAAATGTTTATTTTTTTGTTAGCCTGTCACAAATTAAATGTGCACTTTATGTTTCAACTAATGAAAATAAGGTTAAGTAGATAGGGGGAATTTCATATACCCAATCAAACTTTAAAAATTACATATTTCATCAAAATACAAGTTTATAATGCATGATGTACAGTACAATACTATTAAAGCATATTTGAGAAAATATGTAAATATTGAAGGTTTTTGAGGATATATTTAAAAAAAAATTATTCAATTTAAAAGTTGGAAAAATGTTGTCTATAACAAAGTTTGATGAGTGTTTCAAATAAGTCACTTAAACTTTAAATTAACTACAAAAATCATCCAAGTTTCAATATTGTTCCATTATTGTATAATTATTCAAAAAAACCATCTTTAAGATATTTATTGTTGGAATTAGTAGACATTAAGATCATATTAACTATTAAT